>JAPYYV010005591.1:0-29209 GCA_030522625.1 Copidosoma aretas | reverse complement strand
ATTATGCCGCAAATTCCGTGAGGCTATCTGCCTCCTAGCCGGAGATACGCATACATGGCGAGCTAGCTTGATATCAAGCTAGCGTTATTGTTTATATCTCTCCACTGAAACGAGCGACAAAATTAATTTTGACGTAACAAATTAGCAACAAATTAGCGACAAATTATAAACCTAGAGCCGTAATTGGCATAAAGCTTTGGCGTGCTACCTTGATATATCTTAGTGCCTGCCATATTCTGGTGGCGCCGCAATGTACAGACAACGTGGTTGGCTTCTCGGCCTCGAATATCGAAATGTCTTTTAAGGTAGTAGTTGATGGAATGACGAGACGACGAAATTTCTCGAAATATTTAACATGTATTCCTCAGACTATTTTTGATCTACTGTTAAAATTTCAGAAGGCTCAGCGGTGCTGCAACGAAAATATTGCATTCCAAAGTTTAGAGTTTTAGTACGTGTGTCATAGAAAAAGTTATCCTAAGAGCAACGTAAATACTGAATACTTAGCCAAAAAACGATGAAACTTTACAAAAACCTAACAGATTACGTAAAATATTATAATACATCAAATATTTAAAAATGAATATGCCCAGCGGAATGGTTGTTGAATAATCTTGATCGAAAGATTGAAATTTTTACTGAATGCCGACAGCTAAGCAGATCTTATATATCTGTATAGAAGCAGAACAGGACATGTACACGCACACACGCAAAAGATTTTCCTGTCCATTTGACATCTATTGCACATGCGTGACTATGGGTTAGCTACTGCCTAAAGTTTTTCGAGTGCATGCAGTCGACTAACCGAACTACCCAATAGGTGATGCGTATTTCAATATTCAGAGCCGAGAATTGAACTACATCGGGCTCGTATCTATATCTATATATAGACGGCAGACGATAAATTGATATGTTAATTTAACTGGAATGTGTCGAGTACGGTTTTTTGATACTTCAAAAAGTATCAACATCAACGAATCGATACTTTAAAAAACTGATCGATACTTTTTTTAAAGTATTGGTTTAGTATCGATGTGTAAAGTAGTATAAAAAAACAATATAGTGTACAGACCCGTGTCCTTTGTCCTACTTCGTCAAACAATTAGCTATTTACTCACCTAGGGCGGTTAAGTAAAGAATGTCCTCAGCTTCGCCTCGGGTGATAATGCACACGTGATCTGAGTATTCTTTACTACCGCCCGTGGTGTATATTTAATTTCTTACTTCACCTGGACTGGCACATTACTGCCCGCGTAGCGGGCGGTTATGAGTTAGTTTTGGGCTAAGTGTGGCGTGAATGCATTATTGCAGTTTTTGGGGAAGCCTTCTATTTCACTACCCTGCATAACTGTAAAAGTAAGTATAATGATAGTAAAGGAAATGTAATTGAACGAGATTTTGTCTGTTATTGTGATCATCAAATACCATTGGGCGCGATATAGCTCATCGATATGCACATGTAGCCTACAAAAATAATATGCTCGAATATGAAAAACGTCAGCATACCGATAACGATATCGATGATAATTCTGATGAGAAAATACAAGCTGGCGAAGTTTTAAAAACTGCAGCTTAGTGTAGAATACAATTAATGTGTCATCAACAGTATACATATTATTTTGAGTAAGTATGTTACAAGTAATAAGTATTAATATCATTTCTGCAACCAAAAGGAAACTACTTAATTGTAGCTCGAACAGGTACAAATTTAAAAAAAATAGACCCAGCGAGGTTTTGATATCCTACAGAAAGTAAATGATGACGAAGGATGTGTAAAGGTGGGTGCAATTGATTTTCATGCCAAATGATGTCTGTCTACGAACATAATGTGCTCCGTACGTGTGCTATGTATAACGGCAAAACACAAAAGCCCATGTGTCTTTCCATTACCTCGCTGATACACGTATGGTAAACACGAAACACAGTGTGGCCGATCACCTACACCAGACCACTACCAGTTAATATTTTGATATCATAGCATGCATTATTACAATTTGCTGCAACGTTTCATGAGGCTAAGACTGTAATTTTATAGTTGGATACGGGGGAGTTACGGACAGTTGCGGACGATAGAGGCACACAAGAAACACCACACATAACACTTCAAAAATATAAAAATAATATATTTACAAAACTTTACCCCAAAAAAACAATTCCTATCAATTTATTAGCTTTAAGAGAAATGTATTTGGAAACGGAAACTGAAAATAAGTCGCGCTCAAACAATCATTTAGACAATCGAACCTCCGCAACAGTGCGAGGATAATAAAGAAAGTATGTACAGAAATGCAACAGCAGTATGCTCTGACCTGCTTGTACGAGCGTCAGGTGCGAACTGACTATACATACGGCGTTGTTACTAGTCGAGCACAGCGGCACGTCATTGGTCATTACTTACACGATTGTAAGTTTACAATTAGTCAGTTTATTCCCCAGGCACGAGTTTTAAACTTTAAATATCTAATAATCAAACAATGCGAAATCTGATGTTGTACATTCTCCCGAGATTAATGTTTTGGAGTCTGTACGTATGTACATCAAAATGTAATATAACAATCAACATTTCAATAATATAAAAAAATGTCAGTTCAAACTAAGAGAATTACAGACTAACCAACTCTTAAATGATGTGCTGTACTTATGTATGACAACAAAATAATAAAGAGTGAATCGATTATCCACTTACAATAATTATTAATAAATATGAAAGAACTATAATGCTTAAGAAAAATACAAAATCTCTGTCATTAGATTTCAGTTCCAGTTCTAGATTTCAGAAACGGTTCTCATTAATATTAGTTTGTGGATAGCTCCAACCCACGCAGAATTACTCGTCGTGATCCTCATTACCCGAACAAAAGATTTAGGACCCCTGAAAACCTCCACTACTTTCCCTAAAGGCCATTTCCCAGAAGACGTTTGCTCATTTTTTATCAGAATGAGATCTCCAACCTGTATGAACATATGTGGCGTAAACCATTTTGTGCGACTTTGCAAGGACTGAAAGTACTCAGTGGACCATCTCTTCCAAAACACCTGGACGGCTTGAGTCAGTAATTTCCATCTACAGCATGAAGATGTTTTTTAAGAAGCAGCATCAGATTCAGGGATTGAAAATAAACGTTTGAGGTTTTCAAAAAATGAGCAGGGGCGAGTGAGCCCAGATCGTCAGGATCGTTCGTCAATGGACACAAGGGCCTTGAGTAAAGGCATGTCTCGATACGGCAGAGCAGAGTCAAAAATTCAATAAACTTATGTATTTAATCGCCATTCACGCAAATCAGGTGATATTTGGCAGACTTCACGGCAGCTTCCCATAAACCCCCGAAGTGTGGGGCACTAGGGTGATGAAAGTGCCGCTGGGTGGCCAGAGAACTAAGCGAGTTGGTAATCGAGACAATATATAAAATATTAACAGTCCTTTCTCAACTTAAGATCAGCACCCACGAAATTTGTTCCCCTATCACTGTAAAGATCTGTGCAGTAACCACGGCGCAGGCGTGAGACACAATGGTGAAAGGTCGCGATAAAAGCGTCGCCAGAGTAGTCTTCGATTATTTCCAAGTGTACGGCCTTTGTTACCATGCACACAAAGATTACAACATAACCCTCAAGAGTTCCCTTAGCACGATGATTAGCCATCCGGACAGTAAAAGGCCCAGCTAAGTCAACGCCGATTTTTTGAAAAGCTGGGCTAGGCAAGACCCGAGAAGAGTGAAGTTCACTCATCAACTGGGACTGAACTTGAGCTGCCTGACGCTTGCATGTAAAACAATGAGTAATCTCCGCCCGTCCAACAAGTCTACCCTTTAAAATCCAATACTGACTTCGAATGGAAGAAAGAGGTAGTTATGTACCTCCATGCAATGTAAGAAGGTGGTAATGCTTAGTCAACAACTTAGTTATAATGTCTCTGCCATATAGGATCAGAGAGTGTTTAGCATCAAAGTCCAGTAACGAATGACTAAGCCCCCCCGCCCCTCAAGTCTTAACAGTTCATCACAAACTATAGGAGCAAACTTACGCAGACAACTAGGATTAGGCAGTGGTTCGTGATTTTCTACACAAAGAGCTTGATTTCTAACAATAACAGCAATGTCGAGAGCGAAATGCCTTCTTTGATGAGTGTAAACTAAAAATAAACTAGGGCTTATGAGTTCTCCTATAGGGGTGAATTTCCCAGTTTCTGACCGCCTACCAGTAATTCATCACCTAGTAATTGAACGTGTTACTTATATATTTATGTACGTTATAGATGTACAAATAACACGTTTAATTACTGGGTGGTAAATTACTGGTAGGCAGTCAGAAACTGGGCAATTTACCCTAGTTAAATCTAATATCGATCGACGTGTGAAACTTGAGATGGAAATAAATGGTAATTTGGGCTGAAAGAAATATCAGTCTTCTTCAAGACGATTCCAGCCAAATTCTATAGACGAAACAAATGCAGCAAGCAGTTGCTCGGAGCAAACAACCCCATTTTGAAATCCGTGGAGATAGATAATCGACAAAGGATTTTAATTTCTCGGTATCACCACTGGTCACGAGGCTCACTGACAATATGTCCTTGATCAACTTCACTTAAAGACACCATAACTGGGAACGATTTCGTGTAGTATATCGAGTTCGGTAAACCATAGTCGTTGATCAGTCAATTGACTGGACAAAAGTCTGTGGAAGGCAATATCCGCTAGATTCTGTTTGTAGGCAACATGATGCCACATAATCTTTGGAGCCATTTCATGAATGATTGAACAGCGATTAGCAATGAAAACAGGCCACACGATGGATGGGCACTAAGCCAATGAAGAACATTACAAGAATCGGTCCATAAATGGACAAGAGCACAGGTAACCTTAGTCTTGGCAATCTGAAGTGAGACATGAACCCTGTCACCAGTAACAATTTTAACAAAAACGAATGCAGCATAAACCCAATTGGATGCGTCAGCATAGCCATGAACTTTAAGAGTAGAGTTACTTGGCGAGTAGTGGTTCCAACGAGGAATACAAATCTGATTCAACAAGGGAACCTCACTCCACCACTTAGTCCAATTCTCAACCAGAGATTGTGGTAGTGATTCATTTCATGAGATTTTGATTAACCATAGAGTCTGGAAGATGTTTTATGCGACAATAAAGATAGGAGAGAATCATCCTAAAGGATCGAAATTTTTTGTCACATAAGCTGAATGGCTTCGTTTCGTCCAACAACTCAGGGGTTCCTCACTGGAAAACTGAGATTAAAAATGATCTCTGCAAGGATTTCAAGCTAATCACAAGTATGGAAATCGTTTCACCATTTCCCCTTAGATCTTTGGCCCATCAACTTGAAAACTTTTTGGGACGCTAGATAAAATAAGTCGGTCGTTGGCAGACTTCTTTCGCACAGGGAATTTACTAAACTGGGTCAGCCACTAATTCGTCAATCTTAGTCCTAGTTTCTTCAATAGTATGACCTCTAGAATGACAATTATCAACGTACATGTTCTTTTTAAGAGTCGTAGCAGATTAAGGGTAATATTACGAATAATCATGAGCCAGGTGGGAGACAATCTGGGTTGTTAAATATGGTAAGCTGGCCAGCGTATAAGTAACAGTAGTGAGTTGATGAGTTTTCATTAGGCCGTTAGGATTTGGCCTCCAGAGAATACCTTGATAAATTTGGTCTTAGGAATTCACCACTATTTATCGGAATAAATTTTTGATATCAGTACTAAAGACAAATTTATAGAATCTCTACATAAGAATTATTTCGAAGAGGTTCAGCAATAAATTATGACCAGAGTGCATCAACAAGTTTAATGAGATCCCATTGAGACCCTTAGAAGATCCATTAAAAAGATCCATTATGAACTCCTTGATGAGGTATGAAGGAAGAAACAAGATTTTGGTCGGGACTTTCAATCATGTGTCCTAAACTAAGATAGTCGCTCATGAAAGAATGATATGCCTTTCTTAGCTTTTGATCAGTTTGTAACCTTTTCTCCAAGTACTTAAGAATATCAAAAGCAGACCTATATGAGTATCCACGTGACTCATCCAAATCTACGTTTACATTTATAAAGGGAAGACTAACTTCGTAACGACCATCAGACAAGCGAGAGTGTGTGCTCAGAAAATGATTATCACTGTCCTGGTCTTCCTTGGACATACTCATTTTAACTAAGGGCTCTTCAACCAGCCAAAACTTTTGAATCAAATGATCAAGTTTTGCATCGCTCGTAGTATGTAAGGTTACAGAATTAAAGCAAGGGCATTTAGATTTGGGAAGTAGAGGCACAGGACCAAATAGCAACCACCGTAATTTGGAGGATGACGCGATCGGCTGACCATTTATACCCTTGCGAACAGCACTTTCAATAATGATCGCGTGAATAGCAGCATCAAGGAGGATGTCAACTTTATCAAGACTACAGTAGTGAGGATCCGCCAAAACTAATCCAGCACACATGTTTCAAATTTACAAGCTCCCTTGAAATAGGTGGCTTGTATCATGATACCTTGGGAACTACCAAAGCATCTACGCGACAAGAGAAGTCTGATGAAAAATCCGGTTGAACTGCAAATCAAACTGAATTATTGGCCACAGTCATCACTTCACTGCCAACGCCAGTCAATGAAGTATTTTCCTAATGCCTCTCAAGTACCATTAAATCAGCCAAAGAACTTGTAATTAATGAGCTCTGTGAACACTTATCCACTAACGCCCTGACCAATGTGCGAGAGCCATCAGTATGACAGATACAAATTTAAGCAGTGGCTAAAAGAACCTGAGGAGACTTGGATAGATTTAACTTACGAGAGGCATTTAAATTCACACTGGAATTATGTGCAAAATTACCCTGGTGATGATCATATGTTTTGTGATCTACTGACTTACTGGAGCCTTGTTTCCCGCCAGTAGGGTCAGCCTCATCTTCATGCATCAATAAGTTGTGCCTCTTGTTACAAGTGAAACACAAAAATTTAGACTTGCATTGTCTTTTAGAATGATTGCCAAGACAATTAAAACATGAACGTTTGTCATCAATAAACCGTTTTCGCTCATGCCATGTTTTAGCTTTAAAAGAGTCACATTGGTGCAGTCAAAGAGACTGGTTGTAGAACAAACCCCTAGATTTCTCGACCTCTACCTGATTGATGGAGCTCTGATGTAACGTCAAAGATCTAACAGGTTTCCCTTTAGATGCATCAGAGCCAGTATGAAGAGAAACCAGTTTTCTCACAGAGTCTTGCAAAGTTATAACTTGAGCGCTCATGAATTCACGTAGTTCCAGAACTGTCGGGGGGCTTGTATTACAGCCTAGGTGCCTTTGCTGATTCTTGTTCGTATCAAAGTCAAAGCTACCATCTAAGAGGGCAATGAAGACATCTTCGTCTCCCTCTCTCCTGCCAAGAGCTACAAGAGAGACGAAGGGACCAAGCATCTCCTTTGAGAGGCGCTTTAACTCTAAGAGGCTCCCAAGCTTGAGGATAATTTTACTCTGATAAAGGAATATTTTTAATGAGGTCAGCGGCCTCACCTGACACATGCGTGCGCAAGTGTTGAAACTTGATAATTGCCAGATTTTCATCCTTCCGGTGGACCAAAGCCCTGAAAACATCCCAAAAACTCTCCCAGGCCTCAACGTTGCCTGAAAAAACTGGGAGGTCAATAGAAAGTAGTGACGAAAAACTTTGAAAACTAACTTAGAGATTCCCAGCTGTGGGAGTAAGAGTTGGATCATTAGAACGCAATGACAACAGAAAATCCTCAAATTCCCCCACTACTGAATAGTATCTGTTCTTCCCACTATCGTAAAGTTCATCTTTAAAATAGGCATGCTCAGAGTCTAAAGGATCTAGCTATAGAATAGATTCGTGGATTTGTTCTAACTATTGAAATAAGCCCCTGACCTGCTGAAACCTATCTATAGCCTGGCCCTTGGTCATTTTTGCTTGACCAAGTTTTTTTTAAATTACGATAGACACCACTTATTTTGTTAAACAAACCTAGTTGGATCGACTGAAGGCTTCCATGATAAATCAGTGGATGTACCAAATAAGATGAGAAGAAACTAACTACCTACGAAAATAGAATTCATATTCAGGACGACAGTAGGAATATGCGTGCGGTAGCACAAGTCTATCGCAGTGAGGGTCAGCACGAACAACTGAGAGCTAGCAGTATCAAAATCCGGACAATTTCGTTACAGAATGTTTCTAAGTATTTAAGTGTTCATAATAAATCTGAACTGTAATGTTATGAAATTTAAGATTCTAACATTTATACAAAACAAGTCTCTTAAGATTAATATAAAACTTCGAATTTCCAATTGTACTTTATAAATGAACAGTCAATTGTTATTCGTCTAATTATTATAAAGCGCATAGATTAAATGTAATTACAACGCAAGATTTACTGTTCGGCGAGACAAAGAGCATGTACGAAGGCAGCAACAGCGGCAGCGGGGCGAGCTCGAGGTGGCCGCAGCAGTGCGGCTCGCAGAAGTACGGCTCGCAGAAGTACGGCTCGCAGTAGCAGCAACGGTGGCAGCGGGGCGAGCTCGAGGCGGCCTGCAGCAGAGTGGCCCGCAGCAGCAACGAGCGAACAATTAGAGTGGCCCGTAGCACGCTCAGAAGGCTTCGGCACGTAGGCCCGCTGAATAGTGGTGCATCAAGACCAGGCTAGTCGTTGCAGAATAATGGCAGCAGTCGCAGCGGGGTCCCACAGAGACGGGACGACAGCAAAAGAAAAGGATCAATTTTCCACGCAGGCTACGAAGGTCTGACTTCAAGCGAGCCGAGCGCACGTATATATGTGAAGCATACGATCGGCAACGAAGGCCTGCCTGTCGAGCGAGCCGAGCATTTTAGTATGTGTTGTTGTGTGTGGAAAAGAGAGAGAAGATGGACCACGCGTTGGCGCGCTGACCGCGTCCGCGCTGACGCTCGTCGTAAACGCTATAGAAGGGACGCCAGAATGGTTGACTTTACGCGTAAAATACACGTTGCCGATATATCGTCGCGCAACTCTCCTATCACAGTATCTGGCTCGAACGACAAATGTTCGAGACTGGCCCGTGAGTGGTCTGTAATTTTATAGCTGGATACGGGAGGAACAATTACGGATAGTTGTGGTAGAAAGAGGCACACAAAAAATACCACAACACTTTAAAAATATAAGAAAAATATATTTACAAAACTTTATACCAAAAAAACAATTGCTAACAATTTAATAGCTTTAACAAAAATGTACTGGAACAGAAAACTAAAAATGAGTCGCACTTAAACAATAACTCAGAGAATAGAACCTGCACAACTGTGCAAGGACAGCAAAGCCACCATATAAAGAAATGCAGCAGCAGTAGTCTGTGACCAGCTTATACGAGCGTAATATGTGAACTGACTATATACATAAGGCGCTTGCTGTCTTCTTACTAGTCAAGCACAGCGGCACGTCATTGGTCATTACTTCCACGCATGTAAGTCTACGATTTGTCAGTTCATTCCTTAGGTGCGAGTTTTGAATTGTAAATATCTAATAATAAAATAATCAATGTAAATACGAAATTTGATGTTGTACAATATTGATTCAGATGACTAAGTTACAGAAGGAGTTGGCTGAATTAAAATGACGAGAGAATCAAAGCAAATCTCAACCAAAATCAAAAAAACATCTTGACTTTAACTCCTCATCAAAAATCATTTCCTTAATAAGTTATATAAAATCAAAAGTTGTATCTAATAATTTTGTAATTTAAACTAAATTTTTAGCGCACTCGAGTGACAAGTACGTACAGCGAAGAAAATATTATGGTGCTTAGGCTCAAAGCATTGCTCTCGCCGTCCAATAATATTGAATTTAAAAAGTTGAGTTCTTAATTATCGAAGAGAAAAGTACAAAGTCTGAGATGAAAGCCCCAGAGGTTTCCAAAGTAGTTGACAAAACAGACAAAAGTACGCAAAAATACGGATTTTGTGCATACATCAAAGATAAAGGCAAAAATCTCAAAGTAAAAAGCTTAAAAAACGTTTAGCAAGAGACGAGGAGCAAATTAAAAGTATAACAGTTTGCAAATAAAAGAGAACCAAGAAGAATAAACCCAAAATAGAGAATTCATTTATGCATAATATATGATTGTATGATCCTAAACTGTATGTTTTATTTAAACAAAACTACGAAAGGACGTTTTATTTCTTCGCAACATGTATAAGCTAGGAGATGGTAAAATTTTTTTTGTGTTGCAGTTCATAATTTTTTATTACACATATTTTATAATGCTACCGAGGAACTGCATGTCCACAACATTGTAAGTTCAGATTAATTTCATTCTCGCAGAAAAGCTGATTTTCACCCGAAACTCGATTTATACATTTAAGTAAATGACTCTAATGCTTGTCGTAAAATGCAACATAAGTTAATCTAACGGGGATAACAAGCAAACCATTGATATATACTACATCATACACGCGGCTCATCTAGGTGGAAGCATATTAGCTTCTCTCAACACTAAAGGCCCGTACTTAATTTTTACAATAAATACCAAGAGAGGTCTGAGAGAATAAAAAAATCTTCCCCGAGTGTTGTTCGAACACACAGCCTCCTGTTAACCTCTCCGTTTTCGCGACGTCTGCATTGAAATATCTGGAAACGTCACCAAAGACGTCAAAAAAGACGTACTTACTTGAAATAGAAAGACCTTTTCTTGGAGAGCTGGTGTTTCGTGATTCAGACGAAAACAATATATATTTCTGCTTATTTTTGGTCATGACATAACCTTGCACTCTGCTCGCAGGCCAGATACATTGGCAAGAACAGAGTTGGAAATTTTCCGCCGGCTCTGAGTCACCGCTAGACAATACTCTCCCTCAAGTTGCTGTACTTGTATCTCTTAGGTTCTACAAATCGCGTTTCTTTGAAAAACCCACTAATTAACTTTTGTTACAATATTGAAATTTAAGCAATTCATAATTCACTCAATGCATAGTGCGTCTTAGCCCCGATCTTCTATCCTTATCATACCTTTTTTCCAATCCATTTCACATTACAAAACACTTAGCCGTTTTACAATTCGTCATTTCTTGAATTCGTCGCCTAATTCGAGCCAAACCGTTAACAAAACTTTTACTACCATAAAACAGCAAAATAATCCATTACAATTATTTTTTTTCTTTCTATACACATACAAAACTGTTGATCTAATTCCATTTAAAAAATTAGACACTCATGGATTCCGGTCCTACGACCGCCCAGTTGAGGTTGGTGGTACCCTATAATGTTGACCCAAGGGACGTTAATCCTTTTCCCGCCCTTGCCCTAAATGGCAACATGGCATATTGTCTTCTTTTGATGAATAAGAGATGGCGATAGATCTGTACGGCACCCGGACTTATGCCGTGTGAGAATAAGCCCAGCCAACATTCTTCTAAGATTTATGAAAGAAATCTTGGACAAATGTGTTTGCTGGGAAAGTACTGAGAGCGAAGCTCGTGCTGATTAGCTGACAGAGCCAGAGCCTTATTTAAGAAAAAAAGGGTAACTCTGCAAAGTGCAGTTCGGTAATAAGAATAAATCCCAAACTGCATATACCTAATAGACTTCAGGCAGCTCAGCCTAACAACCCAGAGAGCAACAATTAATGAAATTTTAAATTATTTACTATTAAAATAATAATTAATGAAAAACATTACAAGGACAAGCGAAAAATTGGTCATAAGCAACATTTAGTAAATAAATAACCCAATAGACTTCAACCCAATATCCCAGGAACAAAAATTGTTTGAATTAAAAATTGTTTATTGTCATCATCAATACTAATTGGTAAAAAAAAATTTAGGACAGGCAAAAATACTTAATAACTTGAATCATTTGACCATTAGCTTCATTAATGGTGGAAAAATATTTATAATTGCCCAAATATCACAGTAACTCAATAGTTTTAAGTCTTAGTACCTTAATTAATTGAATAAGTAGCGCAGACACCCACGCGTATTGGGTATCATTTATTTTGCATATTAAAAATTTATTTGCTTGGGATCAGTTCCTCGAATTATAGATAATTTATTTGATGAACTCAAGAATCGATGCTAAAGCATAGAACCTTACTACTCCAAGTGAAAAATCATGCAGTTATTCCATAGAGAGCGCAAATGCGACAAATCTATACGTTTTTATATGCACTGGTAGTATGGTTTCTGCAACCTTAGTGCACAGCACCGATTGCTTGAACTTATCGACTACAGCGATGACTGAAACTTATATAGCGACGATGGAATTGTTCCAAAAGTTGTCTTACGCATTTCTACCCCTACTCCCTTAGCATAGTAAAGAAGGCTCTGCAAGTTCGTATATCTATATATCGCTGTAGTCCATATGTTCAAGCAAACAGCTCTATGCACTAAAGTCATGGTAACTATACTAATAGTGCGTAGCAAGTCATATATTTGTCGCATTTACGCTTGCTATGAGATAACTGCACGATTTTTTTCTCCGATTAGTGACGTTATATGCTTGAGTGTCAGTACTTTAGTTCTTTAAATAAATTATCTATGATTCGAGAAACTAATCCCAAGTAACCCAATACATTCCAATGTCTGAAATTTTTATTGTTGAATAGATTATTATTATTATACAAAGCAAATAATACCCAGCGACAAAATACGCTCTGGTGCCTACAGTTTTTAATGTTAAACAAATTAATAATATGCACAGTAAATGACACATAGTGACCAAATATGTTCGAGTGTTTGCACTACTTATTCAATTAACTAATGTGCTAAAACTTTAGAGTAGTGTTTGCACTACTTATTCAATTAACTAATGTGCTAAAACTTTAGAGTATAGAGTTACTGGGTGATATTTATTTGGGTAATTATAAATATTTTTCCTACGTGTAATAGGGCTAAAGGTCAATTGTTTTGGGTTATCGAGTATTTGTTGCTTGTCCTTTAAATATATCGAATAATTATTATTATTTTCGACGATGAATGGTTTTTAATTTCATTATCTGTTGTTATTAGGTTATTAAGTTGAATTTGTTTGGTACCAACGTTTTTAAGTGTTTTCTCATTTTTTTTTAATAATCATTGTTTTTAACAATACCGAGCTATCATTTTAATTATTAATGTCTTCGCGGTTATAAGGTAAAAAACTATTGGTTTATTTGGTAAAAGTTGCTTGGGATTAATTTTCTTGCATTTTCTCATGTTTTTTATTAATTATCATTTTTAAAAATCAATAATTTAAAATTTTATTATTCGTCGCTTTCTGGGTTGTTTAGCTGATCTGGATGAAGTCTATTAGCTCGATGCAGTTTATTTTTATTACTGTACAGCACTTTACAGAGTTACCCCAATATTCTCTAATCAGACTCTGGCTTCGCCAGCCAAATCAGCGCGTGTTTCGCTCTCAGTCATAGACATAAGTCTACGCTCTCAGAGCTTTCATTCTCACACGGCATAAGACTGGTTGCCGCGCAGATCTATCGCCATCTCTTATTCATGAAGAGAAGACAATACGCCATGTTGCCATTCAGGGCAAGTACCGGGAAAGAATGAACGTCCCTTGGGTGTACGCATGCTTCAAGTACGCTTGGGTTATTGGACGGTTAGGGGTTCTTACGCAATCGTTTCGTGTTCTGCGTTGTGCTGCACTTTCGGACCCAAGCATAAAAAGATAGTTAAATAAAATAAATATTCACAATCATAATGGTAGTATTAATAATGATGATAATAGCGCTGACAATAATCATATGTAATAATCAGATGATTATTATGATAGTGATGACGTTAGTATTATTAATAATTATAATAATAATAATAATTATAAATAAAATGAAGGTGATGATGCTAAAATCGAACAAAGAAATGGGAACTCATAAGTTCCAAGTAAGAAGAATTTTTGATATGTCACAGGAAGGAATTCTACAGGACCAATCAAACGGGAATTCAACCGATTTGTTTAGTATTCCTCCACAAAATCTTGAGCATGAATATTTTTTGTACTCATTGCATGATACATCCCAGTGTTGTTAGTGATCATCGACGTGTTCTTGTCAGTTATCGAGGACTTTGAAATTGTCACAGAGGACAACTGGGAATCCGACCAGGAGTTCCGGTTAAAGCTCCCAAGCGGAACCAGAGGGGAAATTTTGCATATCCTACAGTAAATTTCTACATAGGGGACAGTACAATAGAATTATAGGTGAATCTAGAAAATTTGTTAAATGCTGAAAAATTGGGGATTTTTTTTGAAACCGAGCGCTTCTGTGAAAGAACACTAAAATACATCTTAAAATTGTATGTAAAAATAATTGTTTAATCCGAAGTTTTTACTATCTGATGAATGTTCGCCATATTAAAACCGACATTTTTAATTTTCCATGTCGGACTAAAAATTTTGATCCAGTAACTTTGAAAATCTTGATAAATTACGTAAAAATTGAAATATTTTCGAATATTTTAAGTAAAAAAACAAATGTTGGTAAATCAATTAATTTTTTTAATTTTCAAAACTCTGTCTTTTTTCAAAAACCTTGCGCTGATGTCAGAAAATACTAGGAACAAGTTCATCATGCAATTAAATGCGGAATATAAGATTTTTTATTTTAATATTGCAAACTTTTTCATTTATGTTTGCTATATTGGATATGCCATTTTAAATTAAAAAAAAAACCAGGAAATTCGTAATCAGTGATCTCAAAAATTGTAGCACTGGTTTTGAAACGATCAAATCTACTTTTAAAACAATTTCTGTCAACGAATTATTAACATTTTTTTGTTGAGCTACTGCATCATAGCCGCCATCTTGAAGCCGCTATGTTATATCTCAATTAGAGCCTCGAAGCATTTAATAGTTTCAGTCTTGAGCTACATTTACCATTTTTTTCAAGTCTTTAAGTCAATACTTGAGTTGGACAGGAGGTGTGATGAGGGTCCGCTTCTTAGAGCATGCCCCATATTTTTGAAAATTATTTAAGAGATATTTTTAAACAATCACATAAGGTATAAAATAGTATTTACCGTCATCTTTTTTCAGTCTTTTCTTTCTTCTGGGAGTTAGTGGTCAACTCAAATTAGGGAGATCATAACGCAACACAAGATTCATAACTCTAAAAGTTAGAAGTTCATCTTCTGATACCCTATTAAGATGGTGTGGCATTGTCTTTTTTTTAAATATAAATACTTTGATGGGCCACAGTACTTTGATTTCTTTGATGTTTTATTAAATTATGATGGTGAATGGAAAGATTGATTCTTCGCTGCCTCTTTTTTCATTGATTTAGTTACTTGTATTTTATCGGTCGAATTGGAATGCAATTTGTTAGTAGTCAAGGTTGCTGTTTGAAACAACTTGTCAAGATTACCGGATGTTTTTTTGCCGTTACTTTGTTGCCCAAAAAACCAAGTAACTTACAATAATGCCACTCCGAATTGTGAGAACTTTCTGATCCGAATCTAGATCTTGCGGAACGTTCCAAATTGTACTCCTGTCTCTATCTTGCCGAAAAAACTTTCCCCTTGTATGCAACAGTTTCTTAAGTATTACTGTTATCAGTGATTATAAGGCTTATAACGTGTTGGCTTATTTAAACCTGAAGCTAGTTTGAATAAGGAAACCACGATTTCTGTAGACTGAAGCATTCTTTTAAGTGTAGCCAAGTAGGGTTAGATGCTACTTAATTTAAAATAAACAGTCTCTAAGCTGATTTAGCAAAGAAGATTATGTAGCAAAATCACTAATTTTTGACGAGTTTTTTCGTTCCGAATCAAATTGTTTAATAAGTAAATAGTGGATTGCTTTTATTTTTGGACTAAATTTTCAAATAACAAACACTAAATTCTTGTAGACTTAGAGTATTCAAACCTATTTATAACTAAAGTTATGTAAATAAAACAAAATTACCAATTTTTGTAGTTTTTTGCTGTTTGCGACAGAATGGTAGGTGGTACCACACCTTATTTTTCATTAATTATAAATAGTTAATTAGGCTACGATTTTTTGACAAAACATTTACCATGCGACCCACAATTTTTTTATGTTTAATAAAAACTGAAAAAACTAAAATTTTCGGTACTAATTTGTGAATATCAACGCAAGTATACTTTTTTGTTACTTTTGATACCTATTATGTGAAACACTATGTCGAAGTGAAAAAAGAGATTTGGAAGTATACGGGCAGTATTTTGATAATTCTACTGGTGTAGTGATGTAGGATTACGAAGTGATAAGTTTGTTCGTTGGCAGCCCACATAAATTTCAGTCATGCTTATTGATTTGGCGCATGAAAAAAAAGTAATAAAGCATAGTAGCCATCACCATCATATACATATTCTTCTTATTTTACGCTTAATTTACAAGTATTTACGCATTTATAATGTGTATTGGAAATTTGTGTTATTTCATTGTATGATGCGAATAATACACTAAAACAAAGATGAATATTGTAAGAATAAGGTATTTGTCGATAGGTCAAAAGTTTAACAAACTATGATATGCCTTGCTTGGGCAGCAGTCACATGGAGTACGAGATGCACAATACGGAACCATATGAACCTACGAGAGTCACAGGGAGGTATACGTAAAAGACCTCTGTCGCTCTCCTAGGCTCAAGTGGTTCCGTATCCGGGATATCGCATTTTACGTAGCTGCAGCGTTATAGATATATAAGCTTGATTCTATACGCATTTGCAAACATCAAATTAAGTAATTAGCAGGATTAGCAGTATCACTAGGTGTCAGAGTGTGCATTAAGCTTGCATTTGAGACTTGAGTAAATCAAAGTTAAGGTAGTTGTATCCCTTGCTATAGTCTATGCAGCGCGTACTACAGTATAGTACATGGTATGTTCCTCTTACACTCGTGTGGAAACGTAACCTGGAACAGTTTTAACGACGTTTGTAAATTAATTTCATATATCATATGCACCTTACAGATATTTTTTTTCATTAAATACAATTATTAGGTATTTCTGTGATTCTCAAAGAATATCGTCAAAAGTTTGTAAGCCTAATAGTTTTTAAATATGTATATGATTAAAGCACGTAAAGAAAATTTCTTCGTAAAAATCCATGTTAGTGTTTAAAAACTCTCAAAATTGCAAAGAATACTCTGCCTCCTCAGAACTTAAGCTTCACAAAAATTTAACTGAGTGCGTATTTGATATTAATTTATCTGTCCTCCAAGTTTAATACTGATCTCATCATTATTTTGATTTAATGTATAACTGAATCAAGTTTAGAGGCTTGGTTATTCTCTACCAAAAGAATAGTAGCTCTACGTTTTTTAGTTACCTATACTTTAGCAAGTTTCACTTTTTCAATCGTTGTATTGGTAAGTTTCATAATCAATCGTCACTGATGTATGTATGTACCAAGTTACCAAGTTACTTTAAATCAAACTTGTCCTTGTTGCAACGGTTATCATCATATTTGCTAATGCAAAAACTTCGAATCAAAGCCTTGGAAATTCAAGAAAGAAATTCACGTCAGGGCTAATCTTTGCCTGAATTGTTTAGGTCCTTACAAATTTAAAGACTGTAAGTACAAGAAAAATTGCAGGATTGTTAGTAAAAACATCATTCACTTTTGTACCAAGATTCTAATTCTGTGCAGGACGGTGCTAAATCACTTAAGTCTGAACATTTAACAACTGATTTCTGCATGTAAATATTATACATACATACACAGATTAAGTAGATCGTAGATCTGCTTTCGTTTGCTCTTATGAGCCCTTTGCGCTTATTAGCCAGCTCTTTATCAGCCTCTTGCTCTTTATGAGACTCTTACTCTCTATAAGCCCTTTGCGATTATCAGTTAGCTCTTTATGAGCTAGGGATTGCAATCCTGCAGCTCATTCAATCACGCGTGATTGATATGCGGGATTCATCAATCCCGCGTTGGATCCTGCGGGATCCCACATATTTGAAATTATTCCCAGTTCTTTAACTTTCTGCCCCGTTTGTATACAAGTTAAAGTATTAATTTTTTTATCTTATAGGCCTAAAATTATATTCATAATAGTTAGCGGCTATAAGATTCCAAAATTAATACTTTATCATATTTAATATTATGTTGTGAAATCAATTCGAAACCACAGGTTTTTGTTTAAAAAATAAAGTTTGATTAATCAAACATGTCTTACATTATGCAACCAAAACGATTTGTTTTCTAAAAAAATAACAATGAAATTATAATGAAGTACGAGTCATTAGTAATCAGTCTTATTAGACCGTAATTTTTAAATTTTTGCATCAAAAGTGTTTCTGAATCTTACCCTTTCATCTAACCACAGTATCATGATATTTGCAATTAAGTCTTAATAGTCTTATTCATATAATGACTAATAATCAAATCACAAATTTCTCTAATCCATATGCTATTACTATGACCAACCTATAGTCATAACTTTTGAAAATACGCTCTTTAAAAGCAAATGGCATTTATAGTATCATCTGCAAGTCTGCTTCTGAGTACATTGCAAATATATCTTGATGCCGAAAACGCTCTCTCGGCTTCTACGATAGTAGGCTGAACCGTCAGTATATATTGATAGGCGAGCATCAGGTACTTTCCTCTGATACCATCGGACTCCAAACATGCCATTTCTTTCTTCATATTTTTCTTATAATCCCCTTGATCGTTGTCTGGCTTTCTCTAAAATATTCCTTTTCTTGTTAAAGCTGTTTTTCTAATTTTTCTCTTAGCATTAGAGTAGGACCTGAGTCAGTTGCAGATGTTCCAGCTATAGGTGTATTTTTTCAGACGTTACCAGCATACATTTCATGAACTTCATCGTCTTCAGCTCTACTGACTCTTTCTATTGTTATCTTTATTTCTTGGTGTATTGCAGCTTTTTTTTGGCATGAAGAATGCATAAGTATGATCTGCATTCTTGGCTTCTTGGTCATACTTTTTTGGATTTTGCAAATAAATAAAAAATCCTGTCAACTCGGTGCGGCGTTTTTGAATACGTTCATGTAGACTCCAAGTTATTTGGTTACTCAACACCGTACTATAATGTAGCAATTTATCCAAGATAAAGCGAAATGTTGTAACCGCAGCTATAAACGTTGACTCACGCCTGCAAAGTACCTCAACTCCTAATTCAAAAGGTTGCAAGCTGGCAATGCGATCATTGATTTCGAACCACATCTTATCGCTGAATTTTATTTCAGATTCAATATCGATTAATGCTTTATCGATATAACTCTTCAAGTTATAGAATTGTTCTAACATGTTTAAACGGCTATTTCAGCGAGTATGGCAGTCTGACAGTAATGCTAATTTTTTTTAGGGCCGTCTTTTTCCTTTGCATATTTTTGTACGAAGACGTCATTTTTCGTTGGTGACCGTTTAAAAATCTTGACCACTTTTCATTCTTTCTTCAATAGATCGTCGTATGTAGAAGTCATTTCAAGTGGTGGTGAATTTATATTTACAGTTATACCCTGTTCATTCAAGTCCATATCATCGTCATCATCATCATCATCATCATCATCAGATTTCGTCGTAATTACGGATGCTGGGCATTCTAGTATTGGTGAATTGCTTTTCTTATACAGTGTATTAACAACCACTAGCTGTAAGCCGCGTTTAAAACAAAGCTGCTGGGATTAACGCGAAATCCTGCCAACCTTCACCATCATACTAGCGCCGCGCCGCCCGTCTATACATACCATCATAGAGATAATTTTGTATATAGAATTTTCTTTGATAACAATACTTTTCATAGTTCTGGATTTCTTCTTGGGTACTTCTGGTAAAGATTCTTCTCCAGTCTCGTCGTTTTAAGAACCGATATCAATATTGTGTTTAGTTTTCAAATGTATTTTTAAGCCTTTGGTAGGACGTTGACTAATTTTTAGTCCATCTGAACACAGAAGACATTCCCACCTTTGTCGATTTTCTTGAAATAATACCATAGACTTTTACTAAGTTAATTGATGTCGCCTCTATTCTACTAAATGGAAAATATTAAAATACCTTTGTTAAACGCCGGATGGTAAATACGAAAACACTATGTCTGTCACATACAGAGACGGTGCGCAAAGGGCGCGGTGAGTCTATGTAAAACTAACTGACATAATCGTCATGAACTGACACAAAGACGCCCGCCAGCCCCCCCACTGTGCGACTTGGCAACGTCACGCTCAAGCCACTCGCTTCCTTACGAAAAACTTCACGAAAGTTTTAGCGGCAAATTTTAATTTGCGGGATCCGCAGATACGCGTTTTGAAGGTGCGGGATCCAGCAAATTGATAAGTGGAGCAGGAGTTCGTGGGAATTCCGTATCACGTTAAGCCAGATAGCCATCCCTATTATGACCTCCTTAGTTTGCTTCTGATGAGCTACGCTGCTATTGGTGAGCTCCTTGCATTTTACTCTAATAAGTTTATTTGTTGATAGATCTTTGAGCTAATTTGGTTTATTTGAGCCCTCTTAGTTACGCAATTCTTTTTATTGAGTCAAGTAGCTTTGTAAGTCTCATTGTTAAGTAGATGTTGTCACGACATATGATCATTATGCCCAATTATTGACGGTCTTAGCGCAAGAGATAGCCTTACAACCTGTTCCCTTGTTCTGCACCTGTTAACTTAGAATTTAAGATTCATTACGTAATTTTTTTTTCTCATTTAGACTTTTTATAACGATAAATCAAGTTAATTTAGTAGTATTCTGCTCCAATGAGTTGTCTTGGTAAATATCCTGCTTACAATTTAATAGGTCTGGATTCAACAATTAGCTCTACATTGTGATATATTAACTTTATGATATAAGACCTTGATTGTCTGTTCACAATTATCAGATCTCTGCCAAAATGAACTCTAGCAAATCTGTCTTGTAGTAATCCGACTCGAAAATAAATCTGGCCTTTAGCTGTTAGGACGCGTCGTTGAAGTTTTTATGGGATCTAATAAACCCGTCAGAGTCGCGGAAATCTGCACTGCTTGTTCTCAGTTAACATCTAAAATACAGTCCCTGCTCGGAGGACCAAAATGTGCTAACTCCGACAGGAAAGCTCTGTTTTAATTGTTGACTCTTCCTTTCAAATAAAATTATACTCAAAATAGTCAACGTATGTGAGAAGTCCGACGGAACAGCACAGTACTTTATTTTTTATTTGTTTGCCGGGACCTTGAGCTCGGATCGCTAAGGAGCTGGTGAACAGGAAACGTACTTTGATTCACATGGCTTTTGACTAATTCTCCAACACTGTACTTTTTTTTAATACAATGATAATACAACAACTTTATCACAAAGGCTAATTTTTGATACACTTAACACGAGGTGATAATAGAAAGTATAGCGAAGACTGAGACGCGTCCTGCCGTTAGTTCTTACTGAAGGAGACTGATTAGCATTAACAAAGCGACCGAACTCAACGCGATATATATATATATACATATATATCACGCACACACGCATACTACAGTTGCAAGCAAACTACTTCTTAGACAGAGTTTAGCTAACTGGGACTGCATTCACTCACACACTTTGCATACTTCGTGCATGTCTGGAATATAATTTAGAACATAACATCCGGGTTAATACGTCAAGTTCTGCAAAAACGGAGAAAATAGTTATTTATTTTCTTTTTGCATTCTAATTCCTGATTTTATTAAATCCCCCGAATGGGGGTGTTAGAGTAGTTCAGAGCAAAACACACCAAACGCAAATAGCTTACGTGATAGCTCAAATTGAAAAATGTAATAAAGTTATTTGCTAAATTTTACTTAACCTAATGATTTTTTTTAAATTGTGTACATCTCACAGTAATTATGAGATACGCTGATCTCTTATAATAGTTGGCTCTAGTGATGAACTTGAGAACAAATTATAGGTTAAAAACACTCAACATGAAAACAAATCCTATGAAATATCCCTTAACTTAAAATAATATCTAATTTTTCAACTTTATTAGTCTCGTCAATTAGTCAAGACTGAACTGCTAGAGTTCATTTTAGCAGAGCTATGATGATTGCAAACAGTCAATCATTGTATTGAATTGTAAATCTAATATTATATCACAATGTAGAGCTATCGTTATGGAAAATCTAAATCAGAAGAAAAATTATGAAATGAATCTTAAATTCTAAGTTCACAGGTACAGAAAATCAAGGAAACAGATTGTAAGGCTGTCTCTTGGGCTAATGCTGTTGAATATTTTTGCTTTGATTTGCTTTATCTGTAGGATAAAGGTTAATTAAGCTTAAATGTGCAAAACTATTTTTTTACCTTTTGTATTGTCGTGAACTAACCGCTTGAAAATTAGACAAAGTACATATGTTCAAATAATGATAATAATAAAAAATAATCAAAAATAAATCATAACATGATTATTATTTATCCAAAACAAATATGATACATTTAAGTAGAATTTCGAACACTGAATGAGGTTGAAGCCGCGAGAACGTAATCAGGATGCCATAACAATCCAGTTGTTGATGTGCAACGACAGTTCAACTAAATAAAATTAGAGATTTTTCTTATGTAACTGAATGAATACAAGCTTTCAATTTTAATAGAAGGAATTAAAACGATACTTCGGAATTCTTTGTAAAGTCTGGACAGAAGCTCGCTAACTCGGACGAGGCGAGACAAGATGGCTGCAAAGAGCCGTAAAAACGGTAGACCCGTTGCTACGAGAGAGATGCCGACTCTGGCGTAGCTGGCCGTGCTTCAGGAGACGTGCACTGGTTTTTTTTTTTTTTTTGTTTTTATAGTGATGGCAATATCAGTGCGTATGCTGCACCGATTTCAGCCAAGTCCCAATCTTTAAGGCTCCTTCTATGCTCTTCTCCCTCAATGCCCGTCCAGATTCTGTTTCCCTACATTACCCGATCCTTCATGTAGCGCCACAGTGCGGCACAGTCTGGAGTAAATTTTTCCTTGCGCGCCAAAAGGCGCGACGTCATATAAACTTTCAAATCACCGTACATATATCCGCCTCAACGTTCACCTGATAAACTATATAACCTCGGGCAAGACTCATCAGTGTCTCAGAACAAAACAATCCGCTCCCCCTCGTGCCCCCACATCAATAACCCTGCGGTGTCCCTCGGGACACAATCGCACAAAGGCAGGTAGAGTCAACACAAGAGATTCTCGGCATCCAGTCCGAAACAAAACAAACTGTCCCCAATGTCACAAGCTCATACACTCGCCGAGGCGTCAACACTGGTCACTACCTTCAATCTTCTCAATGTTTCTACAATTTCACATCTTGTCCATCTTTCTCTCTCTTCCCCTCATTCCTTCGAGATTTCACATTGCAACCAAATGTCTCCAAAACACAATGCACATCATACTTTAATTGAAACAACAACAAAAAAAACCTTATGTATTCCGGTCTCTAGCCGCCCAGTCGGGGTGGGGGAGACGGAGCACAACTCCGCAGAGCTGGCTCACACATCTACCCGACTCGCCCGCCGAGACGGAATCCACGTGCACTGGTATGCTGCTAACCAAGGAGTAGTAGAGACGAGCGCTTGACGTCAGCGCGAGTTTGACGTCCTAGTTAAACGCCAGAAAGGGGGAATACACGCACACGAACAAGAACATTATGCCTGAAATTAGGTAGACTCGGGACGTATGTTTGCGTGAGCCCCCTCTAGGCACCACATAAAAGAGGAACAAGCTTGCCTCGTTGCGAGAGTCGCCCGCCTCTGTCCATACAGCTTAACATACACTGTAACGCGAATAACCGTTATTGATTAGGAACAATGATCATATGTGGTGATAATATCTACTTAACAATGAGACGCACGAAGCTACCTGGCTCAATATTAATAATATCGTGACTGCGAGGGCTTAAATAGAAAAAATTAGCTTAAAAGAGCTATGGAAAAATATACTTTTTGGAGAAAAATGCAATCAGCTCACGAAGAGCAGCTTAGCGCATCAGAAGCAAGCCACGGAGACTCATAAGAGCGAGGGCTCATAAGAGTAAGGTGCTCATAAAGAGCAAGGAGCTTATACATAACAAGGGGCTTATAAAGAGCCAGCTAATAAGCGCAAAGGGCTCATAAGAGCAACGTAAATCAGATCTATTATCTGCTATAACTGTGTATGAACAATATTTACGTATGACAATTATTTGATGAATTTTAACCATTGATCGATTTAACACCGTCCTGCAGGAAGTCAGAATCTGGGTGCAAAAGTAAATGATGGTTTTGCTGACATATCCTGCAATTTGTTTTGGATTTAGAATCTCTAAAATTGTAAGGGCCTTAACAATTTAGGCAAAGGTTGGCTTGGCTTGGATTACTTTCTTGACTTTCCAACGCTTTGATTTAAAGCTTTTGCATTGGCAAAAATAATCATTACTGTTACAAGAAGGACAAGTTTGATTCAAAGTAACTCGGTGAGAACCAGAATCATTAGCAGTCCTTACATTCGATTTATTTAATTTACCAGGTTATGGAACCTAGTGTGGTTTCGATCCAAGAGTTTAAGACGCTAAAGCAATTAATTGGTTGTTTAAATATGTTACAAATTGAGACAAAGTACGTGCTGTCGTAAAACTGTTTAAATGCTTCTGCCAATCTCTAACCGTGCCTAAGTTTAGCTTATTTTATATGAGTCCTATGAAAAGATCACCAAACATGTGTTTAGCCCGTTTGAGGTTTTGTCAAGCAGCTAAGGGTCCAATAGTTTAGCCAATTAACCGTTTAAGCTCGAGAGCATGGCTATTTCTTATTAGGTTAGCGTTTATAATACAAGTTGAATACCCAGAAACTAACCTTCTTGAATCATCGTAATAATCAACTAACGCGGTACAAGCTTGTTCATAGCTCTTAGCGGTGAGCGGAAAATTTTTTATGAGATGGGTGTCTTTCCCTTTGACTCGGGTACGCAAAAAGTGATGTTTAATTACAAGTGAAATTTCAGTTTTGTTATGCACTAAAGTTCGGAAAACATCCCGAAAAATTAGCCATTCCTCATGATCACCGAAAAATTTCGGTAAGTTAATATTTGGAAGCGTTTAAGTAGTAGCAAGAGGTCCTGTGAAGGTTGAATCAACAGGCTGTTCGGATTACTTATGACTATGGAGAAAGTCAGCAATTTCCCCAAAATCATTGTAATTGTAATCTTCACCTTTCTCAAAAATGTCTGATATGAAGTAATCATTTTGAACGTCAAGTGCCTCCAAGTTTATAATGAGGTTATGAGTACGCTAAAGGTTATTAAAAGGATTGTTAAAACGCGTCTTTAATTTGATCATGAAGATCACGTTGATCTTGATAATAGTATTATATATCGATGACAACAGTTTGTAGTGAAGACTACGAGGTTTGAAACTGGAAGAAATGATTTAGAGTAACCGGGTTCAAATTCCACTTAATTAATAAATCAGAGAGGCTAATCAAATCAGGTACAATAACCACACTGACTCTTAATCAAGTTCTTCCCTCCTTTTGGTTAAATAGAGGTTGCTCGCAGTAGAGAAGGACCCGTCATAGAAACGGCGGCGACGGGTCGAGCACGAGGTGGCCTACATCAGAGACGTCCCACTGCAGCAACGGTGGTGACGGGGCGAACACGAGGCGGCTTCTAAGCAGAGAAGACCGGCAGCATCAGTGGCAGCATCGGAGCGAGCACGAGGTGGCTTTGAAGCAGAGAAGATCCGAAGCAGTAATGGTGGCAACGAGGTGAGCACGAGGTGGCCCGCAGCATATATGACCCGTAGCAGGCAACAGTCGCGACACACAGAGCACGTGTTGGCCCGTAGAAGAGAAGAGCCTGCAGCAGTAACGGCGGCAACGCGACGCGCAGCGGGCCAGATCGCTAAAAAACGACTAAAACCTCGCCTTTAACTTAATTTTGCTTGAAAATTTTTTTTTTTTACGGTATTACTCGTTTTTATCTCTACTTCATAAATCTAAGACATTCGCATGTGTACAGTAATAACCTGTATTGTGTTGGTGGCGCTGAAATAGTCACATTGGTCAAACTTGCGATTTAATGTCTAATTTGGATGAATAGTTGATTTATAAAAAATCGAAAAACTGTGATTTCGATTGTTTTCCAGGGGGCTTAGCACGAATCCGTAGTTTATTATGAAAAAAAACAATTGTATCGTGAATTGTTTTGACCAATACTGGGTTAAAAGGTTTCAAAAACAAGTGACACATGTTTTCTATAATTATCAAGACTGCTGATCACGAATACAACTCTTCAAATGCAAAAACAGTTGTTCAAACGCATTGTTTAAACAAATATTGAGTTGAAATATTTTAAAAACAAGCTATACATGTTTCCTATAGTTTTTAAGACTGCTGATTTCGAATGTATTATAGACTATAAAAAAAATTGTTCAAGCAATAAGTACAAATAATTATAAGTTTTTTAATTTAAAAACTGTAAAACACACGTTCATTATGGTCATCAAGGCTGCTTATTACGAATTTGACAATCATCATACAAAAAAACAATTGTCTTAGTGGGTCAGATCCTAGCAAAACGATTAAAACCACGTATTAACGCATAAATTTAACTTATTTCAAAACTTTAACTATAAGTATGAGTTTTTTAGTTAGTCTATTACAAGTATTTGAGTCTATCTAATGGAAATAGTATATTACAAAATAATACCGTTGCCTTATTTCCGAAACATACAAAAATTTCTATAACCTGATCTAAATGATAAAATTAGCGCGAATACAAAGATTTTTTACCTTCTAAATAGCCATACTAATCCGACATTAAGATTGAAAATTAAAAAAGTCGTTTATAAGGATTTGTTTTGCAGATTAATGCTGAGTTTTGATATAAAATGTAGTTAAAGCAGGCAGTGGCTAAAAAAAAAAAGTAATACTTCTTACAGAGGACATAAAAAAATTGATTGAAGTAGAAATTGATCTTACTGTATGAATCCCAGTCCCTTGCATGTGAACAATATTGCCTGTATCATGCAGGTAGCGCCAAAGTAGTCTTTTTTGTTAAACCTGCTATTTAGTGTCTAGTTTGGATGAATAGTTGATTTATAAAAAATCGTAGAACAGTGATTTTTATTGTTTTTTCGGGCGCTTAACACGAATTTGTAGTTTATTGGGAGAAAAAACCATTGTTTGAACAAATTGTTCTATTCAACATTGGGTTAAAATGTTTTAAAAACAAGCGACACTTGTTTCCCATAGTTTTTAAGACTGCTAATTACGAATACAGCTCTAAAAATACAAAAAAACAATTGTTTAAACAAACATTGGGTGAAAATGTTTTCAAAACAAGCGAAACATGTTTTCTTTAGTTAGTATGACTGCTGATTACGAATACGACTCTTAAATTAAAAAAAACTATTGTTTAAACGAATTGTATAAACAAATTTTGGGTGGAAATGTTTTAAAAACAAGCTATACATGTTTTCTGTAGTTCTTAAGACTGCTGATTTCGAATATATTATAGACTATAAAAAAAATTGTTCAAACAATAAGTACAAATAATTATAAGTTTTAAAATTTGAAAACTGTGCAACACACGTTGATTGCAGCCCTTGAGGCTGCTTTTACGAATTTGACAATCATACAAAAAAACAATTGTCTTAGTGGGTCAGCTCCTGGCAAAACGATTAAAACCACGCATTAACGCCAAAATTTAACTTATTTCAAAGCTTTAAAAATATATATGAGTTTTTAAGTTGGTTTATTACAAGTATTTGAGTCTATCTAATGAAAAATGGTATATTCAAAAATAATACCGTTGCCTTAAATTTCCGAAACATAAAAAAATTTCTAATAACCTGACCCAAATGATAAAATGAGCGTTAGTACAAAATTTGTTTACCTTCTAAATAGCCATACTAATCTGACATTAAGATTGAAAATTAGAAAAGACGTTAATAAGGATATTTTTTGCAGATTTATGCTGAGTTCGGTAGCATAAGACTTCACGTACTATATTAGTATACACCAGCGCATACTACAGTAGGCTCGTAATATACTACGTTTGCTCGGGACCATACTAATTTGGTTGCGCTGGTGTATACCAATATAGCATGTGGAGACTTATACTACCGTAGCATCAGAGTTCTCTCCGTGCAGTGGCTGTATAAAGAAGTAAAATCTCTTACAGAAGACATGAACAAATTTATTACAGTAGAAATTGATGTTGAAAATAATTTTGATAAAAATTTTGTAGCGGATAGGACCTATCGCTACAGTCCAGGTAAAACAGATTTGTATGATTGATCGCATGATGAATACCTTACCTTAGATGCTTTATGAAGGTTGATAAAACAAGATAAGTTGGAGAATACTATTCTAGTAATTTTGCTTGATATTTGACAGAAAATTTTAGTATACTTGATAATCTTAGAATTAAGTTCATGATTAGGAGTCACGTAAAAAATATTATATTACGTTCATCAGTGTGTAACTGTACAACTAAATTCATGTGTTCTAATAAGCATACCTACACGTGTATGTTTATATATATATATATATATACTAGTGGGGCTTCGCCCCCTGCGTGCTCTGCGCCCTAACCCCCTACTTCAATATTTGTATTCTTATGTCTAAATAATAAATACAACAATCTATATTTTAATACACATATATGCGTACAAACATAGATAACCAAAGCAATCTCATAGACAAAAGCGTTGTCTCTTGATAAATTTTTAAAATGATTTTTTCTGGTTCTTTCCTTATTACCATCCCTCTTTTTTTCCTGTTTCAATTTTTTAATAGCTCTCTGAGACTCATTTAAATTTTGCTTTCTGCTACTTTTCTTAGCTTTCTTACGTTTGTTTAATCTTTTTATCTCTAATTATTCTATTCATGCATTTCGCGTTAGTCTTTAATTCTATATTTACTCTCTCTTTTATTTTTTTAGTATTCTATGAATTTATCTATAATCCATATTTTTTGCTCAATTATTGTGGAATACTTTTTATCAATTTGCAATGATTCGTAGCTTTATAGATTTTTTCATTTTTAGTTCTTCTGCTACCTGTGTTATAACATTACGCAGCCTGTCCTATTTTTCAAAGATATTTATTTTGTGTGTATATTCACCTACCAGCGCGCTCTGCTTGCCAATTTTCCAATTATTCACATTTATAAGATAAATCATTGTATTATTTATTATTCTCACATACCCTCAAAGGGGTTGTTGAGGGGTTCGGGTTTACAGTCACCTAATACCCTACCCTCTGTACAATCAATATATATATATATATATATATATATATATATATATATCAAAATATCAAAATACAG
>JAPYYV010005590.1:0-21046 GCA_030522625.1 Copidosoma aretas | reverse complement strand
TTGAGAGATTAAGGATTTTAATTGAAAGAATAACAATTTCCCACGTGATTCCAAAAGTTTTATAGGTTAGGAAATCTCTGGAAAATATTTCTAGTAATTATTTTGTATTCCTATATACAAGATTTACCAGCTACATAAAGTTTTATGGTACTATATTCATATGCTTGAGAGATTAAGGATTTCAATTGAAAGAATAACAATTTTCCACGTGATTCCAACAGTTTTATAGGTAAGGAACCCTCTGGAAAATATTTCTAGTAATTTTTCTGTATTTCTCGATACAGGAACTACTAGTTACAGAAATTTTCATGTCACTATGTCCATGTGCTTGAGAGATTTACGTTTTCAATTGAAAAAATAACAATTTTCCACCTGATTTAAACAGTTTTATAGGTTAGGAAACTTCTGAAAGTAATTTTTCTGTATTCCCCAGTACAAGCGCTACTAGCTACAAAATGTTTTATGGTTCTATATTTGTTTATTTAACAGATTTACGTTTTTAATTAAAAAATAAAAATTTTTTACGTGATTTCAACAGCTTTTGTAGGTTAGGAAGCAACTCGCCAGTGTTGACTATAGTTTTTCTCTATTCCTAGTTCAATAAGCTACAAGCTCCAAAAAGTTTTATCGTTTTATCTTTCTCCGTTCTGGAGATTTATGATTTAGAGGAAAAAAAAACCCGATTTTGCCCACTGTTCGACGGTGGCGCGCGACATCAGTAAATAAATAAAGTATGCAAATATATAACTACTGTTGTATTCTAGGTCTGACGGGTTAGCCTGGGAGCCGACTTCGACGGATTACATTTGTAGTGCGCATTTTGTTGGCAACACAAAATCGGACGTTGAGTGTAGTCCAAGTTTCACCCCAACAATATTTTCCAACATTTACATAAAAGAAAAGGTAAATGATAGTAGTAATCTAAAGCGACGTGCAAGATTCATGAAACGTCGCTATCAGAAAGAGCATGATAGTATGACAGCTGAAAAATGTATTGATACTGACGTGGCAGATGAAAATACACATCTAGATGCAGGATTACATGATTCTCCAAAAGAGTATAATTCACAAGAAAGCCAAGTAAATTTTTTACCAACGAGTAACACACCATCTAACACTTTTATTTGTAATTTAAACGTTGCAAATAATATTTATGTTGCACAAGTTCAAACAAATTTTTGGCGACACATCCTTAATTACCATACCCAATAGAAGGAAAACCAGTGACAAAAAGTGTGGTACAGATAAAACTTTTGAAGACAGAAGTGTGTAGCATGTGATGCAGACGTTTTATGTCAAGTCTAATGGTTTTTTTGGAATGGAATCCGTATCAAACGATGATCAATTGACTGGTTTATCTGGTCTCACGTTTGCCTCATTCAAGTTACTTGCTGAACGACTGACTATTTCAGATAATTCTCCCGTTTCCAGCGGTAACAGACTTTTAATTTTTGGCATGAAAATGAAAAACGGTCTCAGCTATTCAGCATTGGCTGTAATATTTAAGCTGTACGTTCAACGGTATCAAGAATATTCACTGACATTCTAGTATATCTTGCTGGTACTTTTCGACATCAAATAAAGTGGTTTGGGAGGGATGTCATTGAAAGTACCATGCGAGAGTGTTTCAAGCCGAAGTATGCAAACACTAGGATAATTATTGATTGTACAGATTTTCAATTGAAATTCCACCGGGAATTGACTCACGAGTTTATACTTACTCTCATTGTAAACACACATTTACAGCTAAAGTTTTGATGTGCATGTGCTGGGGGTAAAAAAAGTGATTTACAAATCACCATTGAAAGTGGACTGCTGAATTTGTTAGAACGAGGAGATGTCGTGTTAGCTGATGAAGGCTTTCCAGAAATAAAAACAAAATTAGATGCCAAAGGAAACATTATTGTCGTCATGCCCCCTTTTTTGAGATCACCAAAGTTTACCAAGGAAGAAACGCAGGACACATATGAAACAGCAAGTGTAAGAATACATGTGGAAAGAATAATGCAAAGATTAAAATTATTTGGAATTTTGCAAAAAGGGCCCAGCCACCTTTTTTACTACATTCATGAATTGATAACATAATACACATGTGCAGTGTTTTGTTAAATTTACAACCACCTATTATAGCTGAAAAAGTGAAAAGTGATTTGTGTGTTGATAATACTTAAAAAGCAACAATATTTGTTTAAATACATATTTTTGTTTCGATAAATATTTTTGGTTTTATTCAACATTTTATAAATACAAATTATAGTGTACAAAACGGGATCAAAATTTATTTTGGTAACATTATTAGTATTTTAGCACCTCTACATTACACATTTTTTTTTGGCATAAGGTAACTTTTTAGCATACTGTCTTCCTTCTTATTAGATATGTTTTCATATAAAACACTCAAATAGTAACTAAAGAAAAAATCCTCACACACGGAAACTACTTTTTCCAAAAATTATTCATTTTTATGAACTTCAACCCTGTAACTACCAACAGGAGAGTATATATATATATGTCACAAACCGTAAGCCCAGTGATATACATTTGTATCTGACACTGTGTATAGTATGAGGAGCTTTCTTTTAATTCTACAGTGTCACCATAGAATACTAGGTATTTAACGTTACAAGATCGATATTCAAAATTAACTACGCATTGATTTTCACAAGAACTAGGGCACTTAATTTTAACCAATCTATCAATGCAATCATCTACAGCAACGACGCCATCAACACTGGCACAGAGCCATGGTTGAACTTTACGCACAATGACTCCAACTTTTAAAACACGAACATTGAAGGACTGTTGATACTCATTAATTGCTGTATCCTCATGATCCAAACCATATTTCATTGCTGCTGTACAAGTACTACTTTTGTTAATTATCTTGACTGCCAACGTTGCTGCACTTACTTTTTTCCTACTTTTGATAGCATGAGCTTTTGTACTTGCTGATATTCTTAAGATTCGCTCATCGTGCCACCTGATACTTTTTGATTGATTAATTGTTTCCTGACATAACTGTAAAATCTGTTTTTCATTCAAATTAATGTGTGCTTCTTAAAAATCTTTCAAAGGTTTATTTGCAAACTTAATTTTAATGGTAGTACTTTTGGGCACATCGGACTCCTCTTTATAAATAAATAAATGAAACATGCATATTGCACATGTTCTTATATCAAACTCAAGACACACAGCGTCAATCAAGTTATTCAGAATGGACCTAATAAAATAAAATGAATAATCTGTCTGCTCTTCTACTTGGGCTGAACGTAAAGGACAGGGAATATCACGTAAATCTTCAATGGTAAATTCGTATGGGTTGACATCAGTTTTTTGCCTTGGCATACATATCTCATAAAAAAGTTTTCCTTCTGAAAATTTTTTTTGGCAATCTGATTGACTGCTGGCTTCCCCCATGACTGCTCGAAATTTGTCATGATTATTAATATAATACACTAGAGCACTGACATGTTTACATTTATCACTCTTATTGGACACGCACTGACATGAAGTTTCATGGACATGGCGATTTTCGTCAATCTACAACAAAATATTTTATAACTTTTGTTACTTTTTTTAAATATCAAGTGATAAAAAAATTTCCTTTTGCAATAGTGAACTTACTCTTGAAATCACCTTATAAAGGTTTGAGAAGACAGTTGTTTGACAAATGACTGAAGTCTCGATTTGAAAACTGACTCTGTATTCCCTTACACAGCAAACGTGATTACTGACACATAGTTTCTTTCCTTTCTTCAAGCTTGCAGGGTTAAATTCAATCGAATGAGTTATACTTTCAAAGCCTGTTTCAATTATGATATCCATTCTAACTTTAAAAAAAACCTGACGATTGCGTATCGTAATATCAGTAAATAACGTTAATAAATAAACACTCTTATACACGCATATAAATGCTCCATGAGTAGTAGACGGGGGGTAAAGCTTTGGGACTTCGCCGTTCATGATGTCGCCACTTGCTCTGCACTAGGCCAATAGGCTCTTACGAAAGATAGCAGTACTCAAAATTTTTGACGGAGACCAATGTAACTCGTAAACTCTTACGAAAACTGCACCAGCTCATGAAACTCTTACGGAGACTATGCTAGCTTGTGAAACTCTTACGAGAAGCAATACAGCTCGTCAACTCTTACAAAAACTAGGCTAGCTCGTGAAACTCTTACGAAGTGTAACTTACGGTAGTATTGTCGGTACCTTAATTATGGTTTAAAAAATTGATAAACCTTGAAAACTAATAAATTAATTATGACGTGAAAATAGCTCAGTTTAAGGGCATTCAGTGATTTGATTAATTTTCATAAATCATTAATTCTATCGTTATTTTGATGATAAACAATAAGAACGCGCACAAAGCTAATACTCTTGAGGAGTAAATCAAGCCCAAATCTATTACCATCGGTTGTAAATGGATGGAGAAAAGTTACATCTCGTGACTATCAAACTACACTTTTGTGTTCATATCTATTTAAGAAAATTTAATCTAACAAAGGACATTTCTGCCTTATGGTCTACCAAATTTCAATACATTTCTACTCATTATTTATTTTACATCTGTTTTTACGTAAGATAATGAGTTCACCCACTAAGCTATTACTATGATAAATTTATCAATATCAAATTTATAGTAATTGAATGCGAATTGAGAGAGAAAAGTTTTATCTCGTGATCATTATTGTCATGTATCACGGAAAGAAAGTTCGGACTGTTAAAGTTCAAGTATACTTATCTACTGGCAGAGTCGGATATAGCATCAGACTGCTTGAGCCCAACGATCGGACTCTAATCGTCCGATGTCTCGGCTCGTACAGCGCATGTACACCTATATACACTGATGTACAGTTGCATACTCAGCTACACACTAAGCTGCAGTATATATAGGTGTACACGCGCTACAAGCCAAGACATCGGACTATTAGAGTCCGGTCGTTGGGCTCAGGCAGTCCAACGCTATATCGGGCTCCGCCAGTAGGTATACTTGAACTCTCACAGCCAGAAATTTCTTTTCGATACACTTGTAGACCGGTGGTACCAGACCGATTTTCAAACATGATTAGTAACCGTCTGCGGGGAGTTAAATAAATGTATTCTTCATATCAAAATTATGGAGAAAAAATATTTTTTTAGTCATGCACGCATGCAGAAGATAGTTTTCCCATTTAAAACCTGTAAGTGGGAGTGGGAGGGTCACTGTCTCACTCGCACTCATAGATTTTAAATGGGAAAACCATCTTCTGCATGCGCGCAAGACTTAAAAAATATATATTCTCCATAATTTTGATATAAAGATTACATTTTTTTAACTCCCCGACGGTTACTAATCATGTTCAAATTATCGGTCTCGTGCCACCGGTCTATAACTGATAATCACAAGATGCACCTTTTCTATCTCAAGTCGCATTCAATTATCATAAATGTGGCCTTAAAAATTCGTCAAAGTACCAGCTTTGTACGTCTTTTCATTGTTTTTCGTTGGAATGACCATGAAGTTAATGATTAAGAAAAGTTATCAAAGAAGGTAGTCGTTAAGATAGAAACTCCCGATGATATACTGAATGCCCGTATTGTTGAGCCTGAGTCTTTGAATAAACAGTTATGAACAGTAGGCGGGAGGTAGCATAATTTTAACAGGAATCTGGATGGGAGTTGACGTAGAAGTTAAAGATCTTAACGATAATATTAATTCAAAATACTTTACGGAGACGATAAGAATACCGTCCATTTTGGGCATCAAGCAACTCTGAGACAGTTTCTGTTACGATATTCGCGTCTAGCGACCCTCGAAACTTTCGAATAAATCATGTATTTTATTTACATACTAATTATGACAACATCAGTTCTTTGATAAAACTATTAGAGTTGTTGTATGTCATATTATAATTATGCATCATAAAAGCCCCTTAAAATAAATAAATAAAAATAGTTATAATACTTTGCCAACTTTCCGCCTGTATTTGTTTAAGATATTTAGGTTGAAGTTAAAGATCTCAACAAGAATATCAATTTAAAATACTTTACGGAGACGACAAGAATACCGTCCATTTTGGGCATCAAGTAACTCTGAGACAGTTTCTGTCACGATATTCGCGTCTAGCGACCCACGAAACTTTCGAATAAACCATGTGTTTTATTTACATTCTAATTATGATAACATCAGTTCTTCAATAAAACTATTAGAGTTGTTGTTTGTCATATTATAATCATGCATCATGAAAGCCCCTTAAAATAAATAAACAAAAATAGTTATAATTATACTTTGCCAACTTTCCGCCTGTATTTGTTTAAGATATTTATTATGTTTAAAGAGTCTCATATGTTAGAAAAAGCCTCAATTTGTAAAAATTATTCTAGTTGCCTGATGAGCTTTTACAGTAAACAGATCACATAATACGAAACAAGGGTACTTATTGTATAGAAAAAAAATTATTTTATCAAAATTGCAATATTGCGTGAGTGTAAAATGTCATTTCTTCAACAAGTCACTTAAAACATAGAGACTTTTTTACTTATCGTTTGATTTTTATTTTTCCAAGGTAATTTTGTTCCTTAAAGTATTGCCGAGAACTTGACCGATTTTAATTTTAAAAATATCAAGTGTATACAATTGTAGGTCTGAATGTTTATCCCCCAACAATTAAAAACTAACAACAATTAGACCTAGCTTTTTAAACACTTGACGTTTTGAAAATTTAAATCAGTAAAGTTGTAAGCAAGTTCAAGGAACCAAATAAGCTTTGAAAAACTAAGATCAAACGAAAAATAAAAAAGTCTCTATGTTTTAAGTGACTTTTTAAAAAACTGACAGTATACACTTAACAACATTGCAATTTTGATAAAATAATTTTTTTTCGGCACATCAAGTAACCTTATTTTGTATTGTGTAATCTGTTTCTTGTGAAATCTTATCAGGCAACTAGATTAATTATTACAAATTAAGGCCTTTTCTAACATATGAGACTCCTCAATATTGCAAGCACCAAAGAGCGTAATCAATAGGTGTTTCTGCTCTGCTCGCATGTAGTATGATTAATACGGTTCTTGCGTAAATTTTTTTTTTCAAATCAATTGGGTACATCAGGTAGGATATCAAAAAATTTATGACACGTATTTTTTCTTTTTTTATATAAATTAAAACTGATAAAGATATACCGTATGAAAGTGTCGCGTGACATCATACCTCTAGTCGATTATGCATTGGATTTTATACAGGTATGACGTCATACAGCCCCCTCTCCTGAAATTTGATACGCTCTATCTTTGGAAATTTTCATTTATATGAAAAAAGAAAAAACACGTGTCCAATATTTTTTGATAACCTACCTGACGGACCAAATGGAATTTTTCATGCAAGGACCCTATTCTATGATGTAAAGATTAAGCAAGCTTTATGAATCAAGTCTAGTCTTTTTTCCTTGCTCAAATTTTTATTTATTAATTATTGTGTAAGTTTAAAGAAAATGATCTTATTAGTATTGTACCGAAACTCGTCTTCATTATCATTTATTTGACGATGTAAATAATAAGCCAGCAAAAATCTCGGAAACTTTTATAATCTTTCTAATATTTAGTTTCTTAATTATAAACTACTAATTGACTGAAAAGCGAATCAACATCTAAGTAAGCGCATATAGATTATTTACATCATCATTATTAAACAAAAGAACGGGCAAACTTAAGCATTGAGTTATTCAAAACAGCTTGATTGAAATATTATTTATTTAATAATTTAAGACCTAGCACAGTAGATAATTCATTAATACTAGGGGCTCCGCCCCTGCGCGCTTTGCGTGCCAACCCCTCACAGTTAATAGAAAATGTTTAATTTCTCGATTTTGTAAGACAAAAATTAAATACGTCAATACGATTTTTATTCAACGCAAAAATAAAAACTACTGTTTTTTCAATTCTCATTTTCAAATTAACGCGCCCTTGACCGATGTAGACCAATCACAGAACGAATAAATCGATGACTATCAATTTTTATTATTAGGAAAAGATATATTAATTGTAACTGTAAGAAATATTTATTCGAAAAATAAAATCAATTTTTAAAACTTAAAATTCAATGAAATTTTGATTTTTTCAAATTTGATGCTTGAATTTGCCGCTCCTAACTCACCACAGCCAATCACATAAAGTACTCAGTCTACTCAATCAACCAATTACAGAACGAATAAATCGATGACAACCAAAATTCATAGGTAGGAAATAAAAGTCCAGGCAGGCAATCGTATTAGGTTATCATGAATTATTAGCATAGGATTAAAAGTATGTAACAAATAAACTAGAGTGCAGACAAACAGGCGTAATAATATATGGAATTATCTTGAACAATAGTATAATTATATAATGCTCGATAATTTAATATGCATCAATTATTTAGTGAATTGACAGAAGTTCAGACGGAAAGGTGTATTTGGTTACTGGACGTCATTTATTACTTCGGATTTATATTAATTTGTTAATACTTAATTTGATAAGGGATTAATCGCTGCATTAGTCTTCGTAAGAACTCTGCGAGCTGTGTTAGCCTTTTTTAGAATTTACGCACTGCGTTAGTCTTTGTAAAAACTCTGCAAGCTGTGTTAGCCTTCTTAAAACTGTACGCGCTGTGTTGGTTTTCGTAAGAACTCCGCGAGCTGTGTTAGCTTCCGTAGGAAATCTCGAGTTACATTAGTCTTCGTAAGAATGTGCGAGCGCTGTTACTTTTCGCGAAAATGCCGCGACCCGTGTTACTTTCCGTAAGAAACTTCGAGTAATGTTGGTTTTCGTAAAAACCTGAGTTGTGCTACTTTTCGTAAGAGGCAATGCCTGTCGGTTTGGTCTAGAATCGAAAAGGACAACAGTATAACATGATAAATATACGTGGGATTTGTTTCAATCTAAACATTAACAAAATCTATCACTTCATACTGTTGTCCTTTTTTATTCTAGGCCATACGTTCTCGAATCCCTCGACTGGCGGCTCTGTTTCAGAATTGCGCACGAGGCCAATACAGGTGAAACAAAGCGAGCTCTATAAGAGAGAAAACGTGAGCATCATAATAACTATGAAACTGAGTCAGTAGTTACTTTACATTAAACTTCCGATAATCATAAATTCAAGTGGGATGATATAAAGATAATTAGGTAAAGAGCAGAATTACAATAAACGTTTGATCTCGCGAAATGCCACATATTGTCTCCGACTGTCACAGTATAAATAAGAAAGAAGATGTTTACAATTTTAGTCGTACATATCGAAGATTTATCAAGGCTTCTAGAACTATTTATACGTACATATATCAGTGAATTTAAGAGTCGGGTTTGTGTATTGTGTGTATTTGTGCGAGTCTATGTATGTATCTGATCATTGATCAGGTCATTTTCACCATGTATACTTGTTGTGTTTATGCCTATTTCGGCTATAAATTGACTAACACTGTAGTTTTGACGTCTTTACCACTTTGACTTGCGCGAGTAACTTGCTCGACGTGTAAAACTATTTCTGGACGGTTGTAACTAAGAAAGTTTGTTTGTCTATAATATTATTTGTGTCCGTAATTCTTAATATTAGTCATTATATAAATCAAATTTTTGCCAATAAAGCCTGAACACACCAGTTGACAAAACGTTGCTACAAGCCAAGTGTTTTATTTGCCCCATGAGATAAACAAATATATAATCTAAGAATTACTTTTTGAAAATATATCCTATATCGACTTTTACCAATAATTTTTCATCTTTTACCCTATATTTATGAGTTGCAGTATTAATACTCTTTACCCCGTTTTTCTGTTATTAGTATGTGCACTTTTAAAATTGATTGTACATTTTTCATTTATATTACCTCTATTATAAAATAATATTTTAGTTGCAATTATGCGATTTAAAAAACATGTTTGAGTGTAAATGTATATGTCGCTGTCTCTAAACTGATATATACATTTAGTGTACTGCTTTATGCCTGACATTGTTGGAAGTGTCTTAGCGTGTAACATTGTATCTTTATATTTCCAGTCTTAGTCGGTAAAAATTAGCTATATCTTTTCGAGATCGTGTCTTTATATCTTAAACTTACTATGGCAGCCTCTATATTTAACTTATTGCTTTCGTATTTAAATTTCAATGTCTTCTGTATATCCTATGATGTATACTTATGATTGTCCTCTAGTGTGTCAATAATTGTGTCCCTTTATTGATGTCTAAATTTCCAAACTTATTATTTTATACAAATTTTTTCTTTTTTATGTCTTTGCACAGCCGTATAAAAAAGTAATTCATTGTTTTTTCCTTCAACTTATTTTCCTCAATTTTAATTTTTTTCTTAATTTTTCTTATTATGTTGCCTATACCAAAGATTGAAAGTTCTATTTGTAACTTAAGTGTTTCTTTCTGTTTCTTTCCTTTTATTTTCCATGTCTTGACTGTGTCATTAAATTTATTGGCTTTTAATTTAATGGCAAAAATCATTCAAACATTACTCTTGATTTTATTTTCTGATAACTATGTCCATTCTCTTGACAAAACTATTCACGACATGCCTCAATCTGTACTTCTACTCTTGTATCTCCTTATTCTTTTGAGTTCTATAATGTTCACTCCCCCTTATTTTCAATCTATATCATCATTTGTACATTACTATCGTTATTGCAATAGTTTGATATTTCTTGATTTTCTTCTGTTTCTCTGGCAATACCGACCCATCAATACCACTGGCTCGGTATTATATCAGGTCTTTTGCTTTCTGCTGCATTCATTTTAGATTTTATTTATTTCAATAAAAATGTATTGCTATCCTTTCTTGTACATTTTTCTTTAGGATTTTTTTAACAATTTCTTTACCATCATGCTATCTGTATCGAAGTTAAAAATTTGTTTTTTTTTTGTGTTTTACTAATACCAAATTGGTATATATATTTGTATCCTCAAACTTGCTTTTATTTGATAAGTAATCTCAAACTTATGAATTTTTTTTTTTTCGGTATGATACTTAACAACTTCTGTTTTTTTATGAGTATATTGCATAAATTTTGCTGCAATAAAGATTTTTGTTCAAGGGCATGTATCATTTTTGCTGAAAAAAATTTCCGACCATTTCCAGGGTACCCGGAATCTCTTTGTTGAAAAATGCAGATGATTCGGTTGAAAAAAAAAAGAAAAAATAGTTTAATGGATTTGAAATACGAATTTGCAAATACATAAAAAGTATTAAATGATCAACAAATGTCATCACAATCACTTGTCTTAATATGAAATGGCCCCGCAATTTTTGTCAATCAAACATTTTTTTCAATAGTGCATTTAATTGGACCACACTAAATAACTTTCGGTACAGTTAGTATACCATAGGTGGTACAGTGCCTAGTCTGCATGTCCTGCGCGTCAGCTATGCCAGTCGGAACAATAGCTGCACCATACCCGTTTACTCACTGTACCCCGTCCGTATATCTACTGTACCTAACCTGCGGTACATCAATTGTGCCGCATAATAGGTATAACGACTGTGGCGCTGTGGAGATCTGCTGTCCCAACTGGTATAGCTGGTATATCGGAGGCCAAGACGTTGAACGTATTCCGATTTGGTATAGTGTGTGTACGTGCTGGAACAACTGCTACGTCGGTAGTTTTGCAGTGCACAAACAAAAATTAATTATGATTCCCCCACTGCAGCAAATTCTTTGAACGTATCGCATACTTTTTTTAAATTTTTTCTGTTTGCAGGAAAATTGCGTTTTCGTTTAAGCAGTTTTTTTTCTCGTCTTTCTTAATTTATTTTTATATCATGGGCGAAATTTTTTTCTTATAAAGTAAATGATATGCTGACTTTTAATATGAATATATTATTAATATTACAATTTGTTGTAGGCTTATTCATCAAGTTAATGATATCGCAATCATACTTAAACCTGGTAGGCAAGGCTTGACTTTTTATTCGTGTTGAATCGAGAGAGTAGACGCGTGTGAGGTGTTCGTTCCGGAGGCTGGGTGAAGAGGGAGCCCTACTCTGGCTGCCCGCGACTGCTTAGGCGGTTCACTTACTGTGTACCTGTTGCTGGTGCGCCGCATGCACTGAGTTTCGGGCACGAACTTACAAAGGTTCTAGGTATCATACGTCACACGTACGTCCGAGGCCACGCGGTCATCGTACTCGATGGCCATACTCATTTGCGTGTGTGCGTGCGTGTGTGTGTACGCGTATGTAATTGTACAATGTTGTTTATGTATTATGAATTGATAACGTTTTTTTCTATACTTAATTTGTTATTGTTTGCTCTGCTCTCTTTACAGTACTTTTTTTTCTCTTTGAACTTTGACTCTACCTATTTACATTTACTTGCTCTCGTTTTGTTACATTTGATTCCGTATGTTTACATATAATATTTTCAGTTTTGGTTTTCACACAAAATTCAAATTTTTACCCACCAATATTTATATACATGTACATTCTTATTATTGGTATGGAAATGTTTATTATTATTGTTATTTTCTTTCTTTTTTTTTTCCACTCTGATTCCTTACAGTCAAAATAATATTTTACTCAATTTCATATGTTTATGTATGTATGTATATATTCAAATTGTTAATTACAAAGGTCGTGTCTTGGTTGTTGACTGGGCTGGCTGCTTCCTGGTTTCTGATTTTACCCGCTGACCCAACAGCACTCTTGCTTCTCGTTCGTTAGCTATTGTTATGTGCACATACAAGTCTGTAAGCACAATGTTGATGCGTCTGCGGTTACTCTTCTATTTACCCGTGAACTTTCTCAAACCTTTAAGTATTATCGGAGCTCTCCATTTTAAATTCCAAATGACCCTGCTACCGTGCCTAGCGCTATCTCCGCTGCCATCCACGCATACTTCTTCCAATCGAAAAATGTCCCCTTCTTTTGCAGTACTTCGCGTACGCGTTGGACTATATCCGCCAATTTCGTACCTACTTTTACTCCGTCATTGAGCCTGTGTTTTGTAACCCGCTCCTATTGATTATTGCCTCCATCAATTCTAGTAGTTAACCTTGTCTGACTCTTTTTATCCTTCGTATAACCTCTTTTAAGTTCAAGTTTGAACTTTTAAACTTGAATATCTGGTTTTTTCCCTCCTCTTACCCTGGATTCAGTCTTTTTTTGGATCTTTGAGCTGTGCAGTCTCTCGCCAGGTGTATCACTCCTGAGTGTAATTTTAGCATCCTGTGCTCGGTATTTTTACACTGCACATGTACCTTTTCTCTTCCGTGGTGCTGAATGCATGCTGATTCTTTGCTAGAAGGCGTGCCCAATATGTGCCCTTTAATTCGGTTAAGGTAAAAGACCCAATGGTCAGGCACGGTGAAAAAGTAATCAACAGCTATTATAAAGTGTAAGATAACATAAAATCATACATAAACAGTTTTTATTGGTTTATGTGGTGTCAAGAAAAAATAAATTTAATCCATTTGGCGTATATTTTACTGAAAAAAAAATTAAAAACGTGATACTTTATCACTCACTTTGCATGCTCCAAAATATTGACATGAATAATAAATTTTTGTGCAAATTCGCAAGTCAGTTTTTTGCTAAAAAGTAGTATAATTTAAACGTAAACTATATAAAATAAATGCACACACAAAACTTAGCTACAGAAATGAGTAGAACGATACATCGTATGTATTTATTCAAATTTTTAATTTTATTTTATTACGTGTCCTAGTATACCAGACAATTTTGGACGTAGTCCCCTAACGGACAGAAAGCGTTTATCGTCCTACTATACCTCCTTGGCGGCTGCAGTAGTCGGACGTAAGGTTTATCCCTTTGTTATTTTTTATTTCTGTTATAAAAAACTTACCAAAAAAAGAAAATCTTAATAAAAGTGTACTACAAGCGACAAGTGAAAGTGAAAGGAAACTTTTTGACGTGTAATTACTACGTTGGTGTGTTGAAATTTTGCTCGATGAGTAGAAGAAAGACGTAGCCTGTATTTAATGATGTAAACAATGATGCAAAATTTTTTTAATCTAATAAATACTTACTTGTATATATTTAATTCAGATTACCACAAAATTTTCTAAATGAAGACTAAAAAGAAAAGGTAAGGACGTTCAACTATCAACAAAAAACCTAAAAATGTTGTCTCAAGCTTATTGAAAAAATGCCAAGAGATAATGTACAGTCCAGAGGAAATGAAAAATGCTCTTGATGCTGTTGGAACTGAATAAACTGTACCAGAAGCTGCTCATCGTTATGGGATCCCCAAAACTACTTTGCATGATAAATTAAAGCATCATTCGCCCTTGGAATGAAAAAAGGGACCATCGGCAGTACAGAGCACTGAAGATGAAAACGTAATCGTTCTCTGGATCATTTACAGTGCTGAAAAAGGTTTTCCGGTAGCGAAACATTATTTGCTTGATTGTGTTCAAAAATATTTGAATGACAGTAAGAGAAAAACTGTGTTTAAGAACAATAGACCAGGTAAACATTGGTACCTGTCATTTATGAAGAGATAAGTCGAAAAATTTCTCAACATTTATCAGAAACAAGAGCATCAGTCCGTGAGGAAGATCTTTGTAACTGATTTAACTACGTACAAAGTCACCTTCAAAAAAATGATTTGTTAACAACTGAACCAAGTTGCATATTCAACTTGGACGAGTCTGCATTTTCTTTAGTTCACAAAAGTAATGGCGTTTTGACACGAAAAAGTTCAAAGTCTGTTCATCAAATCGTTTCCAGTAATAAAAAAACATGTCTAACTGTACTCTTTATAGCTTTTGCTGATGGAAAAATTGTTTCACCTTTAATTTTATTTGACTGCAAGACTACTCCTCAAAAACAAAGTCTATCCAACATACCTGAAGGCTGGGCCGTTGGGCACACTGATTCTGGTTGGATGCAAGCTGAGACGTTCTACCATTTCATTCAAAACGTTTTTGTCCCATGGATACACACAAATAAAATACAGCTACCTATTATTTTATATGTTGATGGGCACGTATCGCATCTTTCCTTGCCATTAATTAAACTGTGTCAAGAAAAGAAAATTAAACTCGTCACACTGTACCCAAATGCGACACATTATACAGCCACTTGATGTAACAAAGCACATGTTTGTTCCAATTTTCGAATCGACATTCAATTGTGGAGACTTTTCTTTAACTATTCAAAATGGATTCAGAGCCTGCGGACGGTGTCCCTTTGACCAAAATACTGTTGATTACAATATTTTAAACAAAAACAAAAAAGAAACAGATAGTAATAATATTAATACTTAGAATGCAGTATAGTCAAATGATAATTCTGAAGCATTAAGTTTCTTTGGAAAAAATGTTGTATCAGCATCAGTTTTAAAGTAATTTAAAAATTCAATAGCTATACTTCCTCTACTTTCTCACTCCTTGGATGAATAAGTTCAACTATAGTAAATAAAGGCCGGATGTGGAGTGCTTATCTTTATTGATAACATGACAATCGTCGACGTTTCGCTGTTCACAGATAGCCTTATCAAGACATAACTTATCTGCTAGACTCGAGCAGGTGCCGCAGGCACTGCTAATTTAAAAATTGTCAACTTCAGCAAAAATGGACTGGTGAACCAGCTTTAAAGGCTCAATTTGAATTGTGGATGATCCTGCCAAAATTACGTGGTAAGAAATTATTGATTGATAATTCTTGTAATTATTATAACTATTATAATTATTACTGTTTCACTTTTTCAGGCCAAAGTCAAAATGATAAAATCTCAAGTATAGACAATAGCAACAGTGATTCAAACGTATTTAATGAAACATCAATTGCCAGCTCAGAAACCGTTGATAGCATTCAAAATGTGATTGAGGCCGAGCTTAAAAACGGTACAAACTCTTGCTCAATCGATACAGAATTTCATGTTGATGACTTCTCAAACGAAGCGGCTCAAGTAGAAATCGCAGAAATTGATATTATTTGTAGTACTAATAATGACGTCGCATATGAAGCTTGCAATGCGAACGAAAGTCGTGCAAGTGCTCGTATGAATTAACCATAATATTTCGTAATTAATATACGAGACAATTCAATTCAATTTACATTAATAATACTTTTTTTTCAGCGTAAGTGTTTCATGAGACTACTGAGAATTCAGCATCGGAAAAAACACAGGAAAACGTGGACTTGGTAATGGTAGATTGTAATATGCAAGAAAGTACCGATTCCATCAAAAGTGCTGCTGAAATTCGATCAGATCAATCATAATCTATTTAAATAAGTTCTATCCAACCATTGGGTACTCGTCCAGTCGTCGATTTTACAGGTACCAATCTTTTTAATAATTAAGAAGGTAATTTTAATTATCATTACCGCCTCTTTTATTGCACATCAGTTGAATAACTACTTGATTCATAAATTTTTATAGGTGAGATTGAAGATCCACCTGTTGCATCAAAGAACTCTGATACAGAAAGGGCGAATGAATCGAACGACGTTACTCGTAGATCTGATATTATCCGTCCAGAGGACAACTCAGTCGATAACATCCATTCATTTAAAGAAAAAATAAAACAGTACCTGCCAGTGCCTGAATTCACAGGGGTAAAGTCCAAGAAACGATCTCTTCACGCCATACCTTCAGTCGTAGGTGATTTAATAGCTAAACTTCAAAAGAAAGAAGATGAAATAAATTAAAATTAAAACAATTTTTGGAAAAAAGTCAAAAGAGAGCAAGTAAGATACTGCGTTAAAAAGAAGTAAATATCAAAAAACATCTACACGTCTAGTCAATCAAAGTGCCAGAAGAGAAAATAGATCTTACTGGTAAAATTAGAAAGCTGAAGGCACATGAAATGTCCCAATTCAAAAGAAAATTACGGTTACTTGAAAAATCAACTACAGAACTTAAATTATCGTCTCGACTGTGTTGAGCAATGTAGAATCCAAGAGAAATTGACAGATGTACAAGCTAAAATAAAAATAAAAGAAGAAAAATCATGAATTTTATATTGGTCTTTCCCAAATTTTTCTGTTGTATTTTTGTGTACTTATTGGTCTTTATCTATTTCAATAAAGTCATTTTATACGTATACATATTTGAATTTATTTCCTTATGCAGCAAATTTGTATACTGTTTCACTAATGGTACTGATCATGTCCTACTTTTAGGCTATGTCAAACGCTGTGTTCTGCTACTTGGGCTGAAGGTCGACTTCAAAAACTTGATTAAATTAATTTTTCAAACTAATTGTTCAAACTCTTTTCCTTTTCTGATACTCTATTATATGCGTATTCGAATTCTGTAACTATTTTCAACCCTTAGTCTGCTTTCTTTTTGTTTTATCTTCGAACCTTTTTATGCTCCAAACAGACTCTTTTTAAGACTCTACCAAGTCTTGTATTTTCTTCTTTTCTGCTTCTGCTACCTGCCCTTGGATTACTTGTACTGTTTCCATTTGAATACCAATTTTCTGACCAACCACTGCTCTGTACGCCTATTCCACTCTTTTTCGTGCCTTTAGGGCTTTATGTGTGGCCTGCTCTATTTGCGTTGCACATTCATCTTCCCTTCTCAATGTCTTTCTCCATTTTTACCTTGCTTGCCTCCTTGCACTTAACAATGCATTTAATTCCTTGATCAACTGATTCCATTCTATAAACATATCATTTTACAGATTGACGTGCTTAATTGTACTGGATCTAAATTTTCTACTTATATTTCAAGATTTTTCTCAATCTATTCTACTTCTTTCGGTTGTTCTATTACCGGCGTGGTTCCAGTCCTGCAACAAAAGATTTGCGTTTTTTTTAACAACGCATGCGTCTTTCTGTATTCTGCTTATTAATCATCTCCTTAGTATACTTGCACTTACATATATCTGTTTTTGTCGCTGTGAGGCAGAGGTGTAGCGTGTGTGAGTAAGTGGTCCTTTTCAGGGCATTTTGTGTGCACGTAGAAGGCAAACGTCGTCGCTACGTTTGGGCCCCGAAGTAGTCCGCCATTTTTCGAGTAAGCCCGGAAGTCTCTGTGTGCTACAGCGAACAGAGTGCTTCGTCTACAAGCAGCATAGCTTCATGCTAATGCTAGCATTTGTTTCTCTCTCGTGTGGACGTGCATATGTAAAGACTAGACTAGAGTAGAGTTTTATTAAAGTAGAAGAAAGAGAGACAAAGAGCATAAAGATAAGTGCATGTATATTCTGGCTGTAAGAGAAAGAGGAAAAACGTCGATATGATGATGACATTGGGTATCGTCCGACATCTTAAGAAGAGCGCGTGCATAAATCGTCCTCTGTCTTAGCGCTATCGTAGAGTTCTGCTCCTTCCGCGCGTGCCTGATCTGTCTCACTTGCTCGCATACCATCTGCGGCCAGCAGGCTGTGCGTACTTAAATCGCGAACGGGACGATGTTTTGATAACGGTAAAAAAGAATAGAGTACATGTCGATAAAATATATGTAAGTTTGTTGTATTTAACACACACACAAACTTAGTCGCTGGCGTGACTCATAACTATCTCGAGTCGTTACGAGAGTCCAGCTAAACTGTCAAGACTATTCTTGTCTCGCCTCATCTGCGTATTCTAGTCAGTTAGCTTGTCTAAATTGTTATTATAAGCTCCGAGTACCTAAACCGACATAATTGTTGATTCAGGTAATCAATAATTGAACATTGTTTTAATTTAAATATTGTGTATTGTTATTTTAAATTATTTATTGTCATTATTAAAATTCCAGTTATTTTTCTGCATCACCGTGTGTCTGATTCTGAGTTATTTAACCTATCTCCTAACCATCCGAAGGTTCAAACTAAAAAGAAAACTTGAATCTTACAAATCAACAATTAAGATGGTAGAGGTCAAATCAAAATTTCTGTTATCTTTGGAATCTCAGGATAGTAAAACCACCGTTGTGAAAGTAAAGACCATTCAAATTTTGGGACACGAAGAAAGTTTTCTTTTTCCACCAGAGAGTCAATACATTGCTAAACACTGAGAATTGGTGAAACTGTCCATGATCATAGGAGCAGAAAATGCCTAATCACGAGAGGAAAGACAAGAAGAACTGCAATCACGTTAACAGGAGAGCGGAATAAGTCATACTCGGATGAGGAAGGTAATGTGGTGTTTGACGGTTATTATTTAGAGGCGGTTGATAACCCTCTAAAACCTACTACGGGCTACCCATCACGTATTCCTAATCATGATAACCCAATCAAATTTATCGTGAATAATATGATACTCGAATAATTTGCAAGTAAAGACCAAAATGCTAAATCGTGGTTGGATTTGTTTATTATTGAATGCCAAAGATTAAATATAACGGAAAAACAGTTTCCAGAAGCGTTAAAAGTATATTTGGAAGGACCTGCCTTAGATTGGTTTTCAACTTTATTTAAAACTGGTGCTCTGTTGAAACCTTGGAGTTATTGGTAGAAATCTTTTCTAGATACATTCGGTGAAACTTCGTGACATGAAATTGAAAAAGATTATTCTTTCCGTTGGGTGGGTGGTTTGTTCTTGGATTTTGCTATAAAAAAGAGAAATCTCTTAATTAACGTCGATCCAGAGCTCAGCATATATTCTCAAATTAATTTTATTGTACTGACTTTTCCGAAATACGTTAGATCGCATTTAAACAAGAAAGATGTGATACGATTGAAAACTTGATGTCTACACTACGAAAACTTGAACCAGCAATGAACACAAACCTAAACGCGAGAAAATCCGAGTCGGAAAAAAATAAATAGAAACTAAAGTACGCACCGTGTCGTATTTGCAAGAAAGTTGGATACGCGAATAGATTCCATCTGGACAATCTATGTAGAAACAGATCTCATCCAGCTCTTATAAAATCAGCAGTGTCAAAAAAACTAAATACGATCCTGCTTATAAAAGTAAATGTACAAGTTAATAATAATAAAGCTATTGCGTTATATGATTCTACAGCCAATGTGTCACTTATGAACTACGAGTTTTATAAGAAGTTACAATTAATAAGCAAAATAAGCGGGATCAAAACGTTCCAAGCATTGAATGGACTTGTAGATGCCTATTGAATAGCAATGGTAGATTTGGAGATCTTTAATATACAAAAACAATTTTCATTTATGATTATCAAAAGTGATTTATTTGAGGATCATTTGTTGATCGGCTTGGATTGTATCAAAGAGTTTCGTTTATGTCAGAATGAGAATTTAGAAATCAGTCAGAATTCGAATTTAACTCTCAAGAATGTAAATGTCAAAGTCAATTAGAGTTTACATGTAACTCTTGAAAATGGAAGTGAAAGTATTAATTTAAGTGATCTCTTTACAAAACATGCTTTACTATTATCTAAAGAAAAATTTGATATTGGTACAGTAAAAAATTTTGAAGCAACAGTAAAGTTAACCGAAATCAAATACATTTCAAAGAAACCATATAAATGCTCTATTCCGGACAAGTTAGAAATAGAGACACAAATAAAAACCCACTAAATGCAGGACTCGGGGAAGATTCGTATAGTCCGTATGCCTCGACAGTTACGCTGGTTTATAAAAAGGAAGAAAAAAAAAAATCACGATTGTGTATCAACTATCGGGAATTAAATAAAATAATTATTCCGGAAGGACAACCGTTTTCTAGAATTGATAATCTTGTAGTATGTGTAAGAAAGTATCTACTTTTCAAAATTAGACATCAATTCGGCCTTCTGGCCTATTCCTTTACGAGATAAAGATAAATATAAAACGGCCTTTATGACTCACCATGGTCATTGGCAATGGAAACGTTTACCTTTTGGATTGAAATCAGCTCCGGCTATATTTCAACGAATTCTTTTAAGTATAATTAGAAATAACGATTTGGATTCTTTTGCCATAAATTATACAGATGATATTTTAAATTTTTCAAAATACTATTTTGATCATTTAAAACACATTCAGGGAATACTGCAAGTTTTACAAAAAAATGGTTTTGAACTAAATCCAGGAAAATGTAGTTATGCACGAAAAGAAGTGACGTACTTAGGACATACGAGGGTGGTCCGATAAGTAATTAGCCTACAAAAGAAAAACGATAAATTTTGTAAAAATTTCTTTTTATTTTTCAACATAATCTCCATGTAAC
>JAPYYV010005589.1:0-18361 GCA_030522625.1 Copidosoma aretas | reverse complement strand
CGGGACGAGGAAAAAAAAAAAAACAGCCAAGCCGGCAGCGGCGCGCTCCCTTCCGCATTTTACATCTGCGTAACTGTATAATAGCGCGGAGGACGCGTGTGCACGCGTATACCTGTACTCGCAGCATATAGGCTGCAGCAGCCCGTGAGAGGGCTGCAGTTGTTGGCGGCGGCGGCAGGTTCTTCTCCTCTCTCCAGCCTCCTCATCTCTCTGGCTGTCTGTGATCCCGGCGCTGTTGCTGTTGCGGACGCGTGTGCCGCAGCAATAGGTTCGTACTGCCGCTGCGGCAGAGGCTCGAAAGGAGCAGCAGCGCCCGATCGACCGTTAGCCTCGTGTGCAGCACGTTCGTCGAACACACGACGGCTCAAAGTACTCTTGTATGTATAATGTATGTATGCTGTGCTCTATCGTAGGTGGGTGTATGCATGGAGTTGCATCGGTGTTGCTCGACACAGCGAAGAGCTTTTCTTGGCAACAGGTATATGATATGATATCGTATCGATACGGGGGAAAGGAAGGTGAATGCATGCGCTTCTTTTTTTTTACCTCGAATGCCAAAGAGAATTTTATCATTTTGCAAAAGTATTTTCGAAAGAGCCACTAAAGATGTGATATAGAAATTTGTTCTTTGATACCCATACTCAAGATTGATGAAATGGACCATTTGATCGAGTAAAATTGTTTCATCAGCTTGTAATGTATTAGTAAGCATCCACATTATTAGGTCTTACAACAGGTCTTTTTTTCACAACAGAAATAATGATTTAGTGATATTGAAGTGCTATTATTGATAGGCTAACAAAGTGATGTAAGGCTTGATTACGAGGTGAGTATGACAACATTACAAGCTAATGAGAAAATTTTACCGAAATAAATGTGATGATTTCAAAAAGTATGAATTTTAAATGATTATATATTAAACATGAAAACTCAAATTCTTCAATTAAAAAAAAAATAAGATTCTTTCAATCACCTCTTTCCCCTAAGTTCAACATAGGTCTTTCCAAAATTTTTGAAAGATCTTATCCTGTCGAAAAAATATATATTCTGGATATTAATTGTACTTGTTCCTCGACTTGTTCTAAGTGATGAATACATTATTTTAAAGGACAAACATTGCCAATCGCAAGAATACAAGCATGGCGTATTATGATGTATAGTCAAAGTTTTGCAAACGCTTGTTAACCAAGAGTTTAGCTCAAGTTTACCAAACTTGCGTCATTTTTATACAAGTTCCAATTAAAACATCCAAAACTACGGCAGTGCAAATAATCAAACAATACTAATCGGGGGTTATAAGTGGAAATTTTCAATTTCATCGATAATTTGTGCCAAGGAAATTTCACAATCGAAATATTTGCAGTACTTATTGATTATACCTGTGTATATTATATGATATGACTCCGTTTTCCCCTCTGGGCATAATACACGCGAGTACAGCTTGTACAATTGTACATATATATATTATGCTCTCGCCGATGGTATATGTATCTGACTACACGATGGGCACAATGCGAAATTAGGCCGCGAGCCTTGCGGGACTCTTGTCTAGCGGCTGCTGCAAAAACTCCTTGTACAGCACGTGTGTGTATACATACATTATGTAGTAGGTATACGTAAGAGGAGGTCAGCTTGTAAGTAGACGACAACGACGAGCAACCCTATATATGTATACCGTTGCGGTGATCGTACCCCTATATGTATATACATATAATACACCACAAGCCTGTGGGCAAAAGTAGTCTGCCCAGGCTAGACCGAATGTGTGTCCCTAGAGTTGTTACAGTAGGGTATGGAGGATATGGATGTTTGTAGGATATCGCGATCGTTTGCGTGGTAGCAGCCGCCAAGCGTTGACGTTTTTAGATCAGACCCCCTCTTGGTGTCGTGTGATTTTTTCCCAACAACCGGTTGGTTCCGATTTTCCAAGATTCGCGTGGGAACGTCTGGATAGGTGTACTTTTTCAGTTCTCTTTTTTTTCTTTTTTTTTCAGTACTTTGAACCTGAAAACATAAACGACACTTATCCTGTTTCCGATTGCGTGATGCAATTCTAATAATAATAAAATACCCTTCGATGATGAACTGAAGAGTTTGAAAGTATAAACATAATTGATAAAAGTGGGAGTCTCCGATGATACATTATATTATTGTAAACAAATATTTTTAAATGTTCGGTAACTCCCGCGTTTACAAATCAAGCATAAAATAAAAAAAATTACTTATTTATTCATTATTATACACTCGATTATGTACCCGCAATAAATTGATAAGTGAAAAAAATTGATTATTAAAGCTTATTTTGATATACAATGGAACCAAACAGTCCTCCTCAAAAAATTGGCTTCAAACCCAAGAGATTGTCATCGTCAACAAAACTAAGTAGGGACAGACGCGAGGACAGACAATTAAGGTAAGACGAGCCATCGGCATCAGATGGATAAATTAATAACCTGATCTGTATTAAAAATTTGTCATTCTCAGTTTGCAAGAACTAATTAAAATTAGAGTTTACGCTACCTTCCATCGTCATCCATAATAATTCCGTAATATACAATTCGTCGTACAAAACAATAGATTTCTAGCTAATCCAGAAGCAGATTACAAATCTGAGTACAGCATCATTTTTCAAACCGGAATTCCTACCTCGGTGCCTCTGCTTCGTCGTTAAAGCATCATCGTAATCCGAACCAATTAAATCCACCATTGGGTAACATCACGGATCTTTCAAAATGAAAAAATCCGTCTGCGTCACGGGAAAAAAGAAAGCAAATTAATTTCAATGCCAACCGATTCTCACGATCGTATCGCAACTATGCCGAAGCCTAGCAAGCGTAACGGACCTTTCGCTCTCGCGCGATTCCGCAAGCTCGCTCCAAGGCGATGACTAACTCCAAAGGCGGGTGTCGCGCGCGCGCCCATCGATTCCTATCGAAACTGCGTGAAACAGGTGGCATGTGTACACGTCGGGAAAAACCAATGCACCTAACCCGCATCGTACGTACGAGTAGGCTTTCATAGTGGGCTAACAGTATTTTTTTTATCGTCGCGATACCCCGTCATCATTACCGGGATGCGATGGCCTCTCCACACGAGGGCCATACGTATTATACGTGCTTATACTTACCGTTATCCGCCGCGCGGGGCGGCGCGCGGGGGGGGGGGGGGAGGGGAGGGGGGGGGGGGGGGGGGGGGGGGGGGGGGTGCATTTTTCGCGGTATTTTATAACACGTGTCTTTTTTTCTTTTCTCAAACGTCATTCGATTCTACGGGTTGCCGAGTGAATTATACGCATACACGAGAGACTCGTGTAATTGAGCGGTGCGGCAGTGCAGTGATTTGAGACTTTCACCGGTGCGGGTGTGTACCGAAGTAATGATACAGAAGTTGTTGGTCGGTGAGGCGAACGTGGCGGCGCGTGTTTATTGATTCTCGAGAGCGAGGGACAAAAAGTTGTTTTCATTGCAGTGATTTGGTAGTCTACGTAGGCTTACATACATGCGAGAACTTGAATTATAAATTAGTTTGTTCATAGAAGAGAGGTTATGTTGGATATCTCGGGATTCAAGGATTGTCAAAAGTTATATCTTGTAGTCAAAAACAAAACGTAGTCATCGTACTTTGAAAATTGTTCATTTTTAAAACGATTACATCGAATTTCACTGTAAATGTATCATTTGTACAATAACTAACATTATTTGTAATGAAAAGTTTCGAATCATAATCCAATGTTGATTTCTCCACCTGAATGATGACGAAATTACCAGCTTGAATTTGCTCCAGAATCCGTATTTATTGTTGAGAATACATTTGTTAATAACAATTTAGAAAATTTCACAAACCAAATGTACCCTTAAATAAAGGGAAATGTTATTAGTGAATTAAGGTTCAAATGGCTCTTAACTTTAGCTTCTTCGCGCAGTTTCACGGTAGAAATTACGGTAGTTCTTTTTCTCTAGTAGCTGCTTATTTGTAGGAAAACAAAACTAGCACTGGTTTATTTTGTAATCAGTAAGCGATCATTATTTTCGACAGATCCCTCAAATTGTGGTGTACAACTTCCTTAAATTTATATTTTTGTCAGTTTTTACGAATGCCAGTGTATTTAAAAGTTCCTTTTTTAAAAACGAGAAAAATGAAATCTTATTCACACAAAATAATTGTTAAATAATTCACACAAAGGAGTAAGGAAACATAATAACTCTCCCACAAACAACAACCATCACAATCACAACCATCAAAACTCTCATCCAATCAGTAAACAACAAAACACGCGCATACCCACCACCCACCCTAGAGACTATATATTATTCCTTACTGCAGTTTACGGTGCACGTTGAAATTAACATTTTTCATGCTAAACGCGTCAAAGACACTCGCCGAACTCTTCCTCATTAACATCCAGCTATGGAAAGAAGAGATAAAAAAAAATCACGATAAAAGTGCAGTTGCACATTAAACAACACTGACTTTTATACCCATGTGCACTGCAGTTAGTCTCTTGAAAGAGCAGCAACAAAGACGGAAAGAAGAGAAAAAAAAAAAAAGAGAAAGAAACCCGTAATAGGAAGAGGAAGTCAGGCGAGTGTGAAAAAGAGCCGCCGCGCACTTGCTGGAAAAAAAAGGACAGCCGCCGCGGAGAGGAGGAGGCACCACGGATGAAAAAGGAGCTATACCGGCTCTTGGCTGCTGGCCGAGCGCGGATAAGTAGATTTGGAATTACCGTTACAGCGCGTCGAGCTAGTTCCTCTGGTGTTCTCCTTTTTTTTTCTTATTTTAAACCAGCCGGTCATAGCTCGTCAACAGCGCGGGAATATAAAAATAAAAGTCATTGGGTGGCGTGAAAATAAAAAACGACTTCCATGTTCTTGAAATGAAACGTTATTGTAATGCCGACCCAAAAAAAGAGTACTCTCTCTATGTCTTTTTTTTTTTTTCGCAATTATCCATGGCCGGGTGGTGATCGTTTCGATTCTCCACGGACACGTTTTTTTTCTCCGTCCGACGTTGCGGATCGCTGATGATAAAAATTTGCATCCCGACGATATGCCCGCCGGATATTATATTACCTACCTAGGCCGAGATTAAAAATGGACCTGTCGATATAGTGTACTTGGTCAGGTCGAGTCGTCATCGAGAAAAAAATTTTGAGTGCCAGCCGATGATGATGATGATGATGATGCGGCGCAATAGCGTGGAATGAAAAGAAGAGACCGTGCGCGGGAGTGAACGTATAATTATACGAGGGGGGTGGCAGGGGGAGAATGAGCTTAGAAAAACACTGTGATTCATTTTTATTTTGTTTACTCGACATTGAATTTGCTTATTGGTGGAAATGTCAATATATAGTACAGAAATAATATTTTACGAGATAATTTTATGAAAACAAACATTTGCTCAATATTAGACACTAATATTATACCCATTAAAAATATATTAATGTGAATTTTGGTTAGTTTTTGTTCCATCACTCTACGTAGAATTTGCTCATAAGTTAGAAATTTTGTGCATCACCTCGACATTGTAGGCATATTTTTCGAAATTTGATTTTAAAAGACCAAACATTTTTTCAACGTCAAAAATACCATTTTATATTTCATAAAAATATAAAACATGACTGTGGAGTTTTACATCGTTATAGATTATCCAAGATTATATCCCAAGCCATTAAATATCAAATATACGTACAACCCTCATTTTTTCTCTTGGCAACTCTTTCAAGCGCACCTAATAATATACAACAAAAAGCGCCGCACGCTCGGTAAAGTTTTTATTCGCACAGACTCTCTTATTGCCACATGCATGTATGCTTGTACTATACGGGCAATAGCGCTTATACATATATGCGGGTCAAAACGGGATATCGCATGCCCACATGAATAATTCCTCGTCGCGTGCATAGTAGGTCGAACCTCGATCACAAGAGCATTTTTCTGGGCTGTCGCGCGACGCGTCACTTGGACTGTACAGATACCTACTTTTGCAGTTGGATACCAACACTACGTGCGTATATGTTATATGTATATAAATGTTCGCCTCCACCTTTCTCTCTCCCTCTTTCTCTTCTGTGTGCTCTTTCGATGTGAGTAGTATAGATGTTAGTCAAGAGGATAGTTTGCGTGGGAGTTCCGGAATTGAGGGTAAATTCTTTTATTGGCTACAAAACCGTTAAAGGGATGGAGCAGACGGAAAATTCGGGTGCGGGGTATTGACTATGACAAATATCTCGTTACCAAGCAAGAGTTCAACTTCGATAACTTGCGATAATTGCTCTGTTTTTGTATTACCTTTCCTTATCTCTCTGTAATTGAAAAGATGACAAAAACAAATTTTCAATAGAGCTGATTCCTACCTTCTAATTTGATAATATAAACTATGCCACTGATAAAATAGAAGTTTTAATAATTCACTTGTATACACGGAATGCTATCACCTGACCAAGCTTTTGCTCTGTGCTGTTTAAAGTTAAAAAACAAATATTGAAGAATTCACTTCATATTACACATATTTTATGAGTATTTTAATCAATGATTTTATTTATCTGTTATTTTTAAATACAAGCTTCATTTATGTTTCAAGGACTTTTGTTATAGCTGCTGTATACAGTGCATACATTCACAATTGGGTTTTTGCATGAAAAATTCTATGTGGTCCGTCTCGTAGATTATCAAAAAATATTTGACATGTATTTTTCCTTTCTTCATAAAAACAAAAAATGACGGAGATGGAGCACGTACAAGTTCAGGAGTAGGGGCGGCTCATGACGTCATAAAGATATACAATTTTGTATCTTTATGACGTCATTAAGTCCACGCAGAAAAAAGAAAAAGTAAAGACGAGATCATGTCTCAGAAGAGAAAAAAGAGACAAGAGAGAAGAGGGGTGCGGAAAAAACAAGTAGCATGTTTCGAGGTTTTTATTGAAAATACAATTTGATAAACTAACAAACACGAAAATTTCGGCTTCAACGCAAGAAAAAGTAGGTAGAATCAGTTAGGAAAGCAAGTCAAAAATCTGGAAGAAGAAATAATGAACAAATTATATTATAAAATGATCAGTTGCGAAAAGTTGGAAGAGAAAGTGAGGTTATAAAAAAAAAGTTTTTGCCAAAAATTGTTTTTACAAAGAAATGACAAAACGAGTTATAAGAAAAAAAAAGAAGAGAAAGGAATGAAAGAAAAACATAAAAAAAGGCAGATACAGATAAAAGATTGGTTAACGAATGAAAAAATGAAGGAAAATAATTTTAAAAAAAGCTGTAAAAGTAGAAAGAAATAGATATTGAATGATAAGTATTTTAGACCTTTCTTGTCCACGGTAAGGCCCAAAAGAAAAGTAAGCAAGAAAGGACAAAGATAAAGAGAACATAAAGATCTAAATGCTGTTCAAAAAAATTGTTATGTTTTGATGAAATAATTGAAAAGTCTAAAAAGTGGTATTTTTTTTCTTTCCAAATAACTTACTATCAACGCCATTCTTACACTGTTAAAAATAATCTTGGAGTGTTTAAAAAAATCGTACGAATTTAGAAAGTTGATCATAAATTCTCATGAATTCTGTTTGAAAAAAACACTTTCCACAAGTCCCTCATCCATTAAATCTTTAAAATACTTGTTTATCATGCAGATTTTATACAGCTTTCCTTCATACGAAATTAAACATGAATCGAAAACAAATTTTTTATTTTCACCACTCATATACAAAATAAGTAGGTGCAACATCTAAATGATGTATCAGTGGTCACGAACGCGGTGAAAGAGACACGCTAACCTTCATTTTAACGACCAGAACGCTCTTTATACATATTAAATTTTCCCTCGCGCGTTTTCCGTTATGTTATACTTATAACATAATCTTATTGCTGCGAAAGTTCAGGCGCATCTCGTTGCGCCACATACACATGCATGGGTATAATTTTCAATCTCTCTCTCTCTTTTTTTCCTTTCAATGTAAACGGAACGTCCTCACGTCGCATCACGTATTTTATCTTTCCATCATCACTCGACGAGAGGACAACTGGCTTCTGCAAAGCGAGTTTTAATTGGCATTTAAAATCCGTTATGTAAATCGTTAATTATCCACTAACACGTACAGAAAAGAGCAGTATGATGGTCTTAAGATAAAAGATTGATGGTCACGTGACTAAAGCCTTTTTATTCGTTTCGTGATTGGCTACAACTGGCCAAGAGCGGGTAAATTTGAAAATGAGATTTCAAAAAATAAATAGAAAGTGATTTTAATTTTTAAATCAAATGAAGATTATAATTAACTGTCTGTCACGAAGAATTTAATCATTTAATTTCTCCCCAAAGATCTGGAAAATAATTATGTTTAATTAAATTTCGGGGGTCAGCGCGCAAAGCACGCAGGGAGGTGGAGCCTTCTAGTGATGGAAAAAACAGATTAAATGTAAAGTATTTCATCATTTTGTTCTTTCAATGGGTAAACAATCAAGTGGCGCCAAACTTTTCCGCGATATACGCGCTTCCGTGTCGAAACGCATTTCCGTTATGTCGGTACAGTTTTTCCCAAGCCCGTCCGCGTTTCATTGCTGCTACGGCAAACGATTAATCTAAATTTGGAATGATATGTTAATAAATTCAGTCTCGTGAACAGCAGCTCGTATCCTGCAATTATAAGGCTTTTAAAAGTGTATATATGGTTATCCGGGAAAATTGTTTTCGTTTTGCTTCCTTTTTTTTGCGCCATTGTTGCGATTTCTCATGCATTATTCATTAGTTTAGACGAATGGGAATAAACATTAAAAAGAATCTTGAATTTCAAACTCTGGTATTACCATACACTTTGAATCCGCGAATCTTTGGATTTATTCCTACTTTCCAAAGATCGAGGCTTACACTCGAAGGGGAAAAACTCATAAACTCGCAGGTGCTGCATAATCCGCGAAGACGCTGCTAGTTTAATCCTCTCGAATCTCCGAAAGTTCAAATGAACTTTCGTTCCTGAGCGGGGCTCTTCCTCATTACTTCGGAGTGACGTGTAGGTACATATAGGGGAATGGCAATCGAAAGTTTCCGTCTTCATTGTGTAGTGACGAAATACGTCCGGGTTGGCTCGGTAATCTCGAGTGCGCGCATTGCAAATGGTACACGTGTACTTCCATTCTGTTGAGTTGAGTAGTTATATCTCGAAAGCCACTGCGAACCAGAGATTTGGTGGAAATCTGAGCAGGGCTAAATGTGATATTTGCATTTGTTATTATATAACGAGTAATATAATCGTAATATGACATACGTTGTTAAGGCTAACAGTACAGTAAAAACTTTTTTTTTGTCACGCGAAAAATATGTTCATCTAAAATTATTACCCTTTGGTTGATCGAAATTTAATGTTTCATAAGAATTTCGGGGGTTGAGCGCCTAGGGTGTTAGTATTTATATTGACGTAGGAAACGCGGTTCGAAGTGTTCGATTTGTGTAGGGGCGAGTTCCATCCGTTGTAATTTCCGTTGGAAAGACTGCCTGGATTCTCATGTTGATATTGGCACAGGATTGTCCATACGAATGTTTTTCCAAACAGCTTTTCGATTGTCTTTGTATACTTTTCATAGATTTCTGTCAAGATCCGTTGACATGAATCATTGAAACTTGATAACCGATGGATTTTTTTATATATATTTTTCTAGAGTTGGTGATTCACGATTTATATCTTGTTTAATCTCTTATCTTAAAAAAAAAAGAACCACTCGAGTGAAGTAAAGATGATAAAACTGGATACAACAATTCCTATTAATCAGTTTAATGAGAATGACGTGATGCTATTGGTCGAGCTATATGTAGGCACTAAATTGTTAATATGTTATTGGTTTTTTAGTTAAGCGCGCTTGAGTTTGCCAGATATATCTCTGCAGTGTAGTCGAGGTAGTTACTTGATAAAAAGACAAGTTCCAAATATTGTCCATATCAGATGTAAGGGAGAACAGGATTTCTATTGATGATAGGTGGAGCTGAGCCCAGCACATAGAAGACAATGGTATTATGGTCGAATAAGGTAATATAGTAAATACATCTTTCTACATTATGCAGTGATTTTGGCGGACTTATTGCACACTTCCTCTCCCCACAACCCTCCAAGACCCCCCACAGTCGGTATTTGTCCAACACATGTCATTAAATTAGTCTCCTAACGTTCTCTTCCCGATTTATAATTATTCGATACATTTATACGTCAAAAACAGAGCTGTCGCACATTTTTGAGTTTTCAAATAATAAATCAAACTTGATACCAGCGAGATTACTTGTAATTTGAAGAAGAAAAATGAAAAATCAGTTCGCACCTTATAAGTCTGACGTCTAATTTTTCTACCTTGAATAAATTTAGTCGAGCTTGTGCTTGATTCATTCTTTGTAATGTCAAGAATGTGCGTCAACTCTTCCTCTTTTTCGATGAAATAGTCAAATATTTAATAAATAATGTTATAATGCTATAAAATTAAGTCTTCCTCTTCGGTTAAGTAGGAAACTTCAATTTTCTCTAAACTGCCCTTAAATAGTTTTGATTAAAACAACTATTTAACAGTACATCAAAGTATACACATTAATCATTGTTAGCGGACAGTTGATACTCAAATCTAACACTCGAAATTTTTTTTTACTACTTTTTTACTCATCGAAAAAATAAAACATTGAAACTACCTACTGCTAAGATAATAATGATTATAATAGTTAAAGTTATTATTGTTAATATGGAATTATTTACTGTTAGTCCGGTAAAAAATATTATTTTACGTTGTAAAATATATCTACACCACAAAGTGCTACTATTTTTTGTAGTGCTAGGAAAGTAATTGTTTCGTTTGACTAATTTTTGTATTAAAAGAAAAAATGGCAAAAAGTATTTTTCGCCGATAAGGTAAATTAGACTAATGGTCCGTAAGTCTTATCCTCTTAATTTTATGCAAACTCTTAGGGTACAAAAATTTTCCAACAGCTTTTTCACAATCATTTTGAATAAAAAGGTTTAAAATAAAAGATTAGCACACACATTTAAACCTACCATCGATTACGTAAAAGCAAAAGCACGATACGAAGAAAAAGAGAAACGGGGAAGATCAAGGAAACGCCAGCAAGAGAGCATGTTATGACTCAAAAGAATTGAAATCGTGACCCCGTCGTCGCTGTTGCCACACTCGTTCAACGATGACCCGTGCAATTTTGGGCGCCGATGTAGTAGTTGGCACACGAGTGAAAGTGTTTGCCGCTACTGCTGCTGCTCTATTGTTGCTGTGTTATATGCACATGCCTATCCATGAAAGTAAAATCAAGCTTATACTTGTCTGCGGCTGCATTCGTTGAAACTACACAAGTGTAAACAGCTTTTTCATGTCCACTAGCAGTATCTTAATTCGGAAACCGCAAAATTCAAATGTTTTAACTATTTATTGTGTATAAAAATCCATAATTCCAAAATAAACAGTTATAACTTTGCTAAGTGATTGTTTGTGTCACAAACGTAATTAGAGTCGTTATTCTATCGTTAGAGTTGTTACTCTATCGTTAGAGTTGTTACTTTTACTTGAGCACTATAAATAAATACCACCATTTGAATTTCGCGGTTTCCGAATTAAGATACCGCTAGTGTACGCTAACCATGGTGGAAAGCTTTTTTTTAAATTAATCATTGTTTCAATAAAAAATTTGATTTAATCCCTTCAAATTTATATTTTCACGGTATACGAATGATGAATTCGCTTACCTACGGATATTTACGCGTAGGTGAACCACAAAAGAGCATTGATGCTCTCATCCTTTAAAATTTATTTCAATTAAAATTTTGGCATACGGACAGATAGTTATCATTGAACTCGCATTGAACATTAAATACAAGATTTATCCTTGGATTTGTCGAAACCTTATCGAAAGATTGTTTCATCTATTTCTATTTAACAGATTCAGTCCATGCATTTTAAAATACTGCATAACATTAATAACTGACATAGTAATTTTAGTTTTTTGTATTTTCTTAATCGCGTGTTGTATACTTAACCTAAATTCACGTGATATCCTTGCTCACGTACTTGATTTTTATCTGTTTTTGAAATATCAAGAAATGAATACCTAATGGAATTATCCGTACTTAATATAGTCATTTCACATATTATTTTTCTTTTAAGTGCTTGTGGAACTCAAAAAAATATCCTGTGGTTTGTAAACAGTTTATTTGAGTGCAGACGACAGCGTTTTTTTATTACAGGATCTTTGTAAAGGCAAATACTTGTCTTTGGTTCGGTGATGTGATAGCTTTAAACCCACTACTACTACTGTTTATTTTATTTTCATTTCATTTTTCTATTAGTATTGTCCTATAATATTCCCAATTACATATTTTAGAATTCAATCAACAATCAGTGAAAGTCTAACAATTTTATTTTTTTTTTTAATTGTAAACGTCCAATAATTAAGCACATATATTTTTGTAATTTCCCAATTTCGCAAAATGGCTTTACAGCCGCGTACCGCTTATTTCACTGTTTGATTTACCTAACAGTATACATAAAGCTGCAGAGTGCAGAGACGGTGTAAGAAAAGAAAGTCCGCGCACGTGTGAATTTATTCGGGGGCAACGAGCTGCTCGCTCTCGCGCGCCTATTTTACTTTCGACTGAGCAGTAACTGAGTATACCTGTGTACATATATGTTTGTACCTACATGTGTACGCTCGATGCTCTTCGTTGAATGACATTTTGATATCATCACTTGATATTTATTAGACTTTCTTTGAATTTAAAAAAAATGTGTCTATTACGCGCATCACGCACACCAATTTATTAAGTATTCGGAAAAGTAAGCTTATTAGAGTATGAAGGGAAAACTAAAATGAGCTTTGCATTTAATATAAGATTGCAAATATTTAATTGCAGCAGTGTACAGTTTCTCAAAATTAAAATACGTGCAAGATAAATCACGCGTAGAGATGATAAGCCGATACTTTTTTTTTCCTTTTGTAGTCTCGAGTTAATGGTACTTGTGTGCACATCCAGAACAATAGTCATTGAAACGAGGAATTCCCATTGTGATGTAATAGCGATATTATTGTTAGCTTTCCGTTGTACCACCATTCTGTTGGTATAGTGTGCAATGTAACTTTTGTAAAGATATGCGTACAAAGTTTTTTTTTTTTTTTTTTATGTAAAGATACAAAATTCTTTCTGATAAAATTTTTCTATAGGTAATTTTGTTATTTAAAAAAAAAATACAGTACGATATCTAGTATGATCATGTGCTAATAGTTTTTCATAAACTAATGCTTTATAACAGTGAAAACCTGTAATGGTTCACAAAAGAAATAATTATACATTCACCGATGCAATAAGTCTTGTTGATTGTTTAAAAAAATGTGATTATTGATGTTCAAGATATTGATGATTCTAATATATTATTATACTTAATTCCCTTATTGAAATATAAAAAAGCATTCAACTATCTAATTTTTTGATAGAATAAAAGCAATTTCCTTTTCTTTTGTGAAACGTGAATTGCTGATTAAATTATTATAATAGGCACATTCAAATGAACACGATATCTCAGTGACCAGTTTGCTTTACCTAACAAAATGTCGAAAATACCACTCGTCACTTACGACACCCTTTCAATTAATTAATACAACAAACTCATTATCCCAACCGACGTCCTCGCCGACGTCTATGTTACTCTGAGGTAGATCCATAACGTGATGCAGCAATTACGACTACTGGCACGTTCGAGCACGTTGAATTTAACGTGGGTTTGCTTACGACACAACTTTGACGACCTTTTGAGTCGAAAATAGTCCCTCGGTCGATAACTTTTTCAATGCGAATCTCTTGCAACTATTAATCATTACTCGCAAAGTATCAAGCATACTGTATTTTAATCACTTATTGTTTTTGAGATATTCACGTAATGTTATGCCTTGGTCATTAAACAGTGAATGATTAATCATCATAAAAATGAAATCGAAACCATTCTGATTATCCAAAAAAACATATGCAAGGTTATGTTGATACATAACCTCACCATTCTGGATGAAATCTTTATCAAATTGTACTTAAAAATAATTAAAAAGCTTTATCACTATAAGTATCTTATATTTAAATTTTCGTTTGGCGAAGTTAGTACATGATCAATAACGAAATCAATTGCATCCCAACGATGTACATCTGCATTACCGGTTACCAAAGATGTGTAACAACTTTATTTTTTCTGTTGGAAATTCGCTCACCGATTCATCAAAACTGAATGGAAAGTAAAGAATGTAAAATATGTGTACTATGCACTTTTAAATCCTGCGCAAATAGAAAAATTTCAATGAATACAAATGAGATCCACGTAAAAAAAATTTCGGCGCGCGAAAGTACACGCGATCTTCGCGCGCGTGTTAATTAAATTTTTTTTGTTTTGAGGCGCACTTTATCGATCGACAACTCACGGCTACACCTAGGGTACTTCACACGGCGAGCTACACGCGTGACGTGTCTGGCTACCGGTACTGCTGCTGCGCCCCGACGATGTTTATCGTTTGTGCGACGGTGTTGATTTTTTCCCTTTTGTATACCGCCTACGGACACGACGAGTGATTGCGTTCGCGCACCCAAAATCAGAAAGCCTCTCGAAGAGGCTTATCCAATGATTTTTCATGAATATAAATGCGAGTCTATAAATGTTTGGTTTTAAAATCAGATTTTTCTTCTTATTTTTTTTTTTTTTTTTTTTTTTTAGTTTAAGTTAATCGAGATTTCTTGCTGAGCGAAGAGTTCTAATCGCGAATTTTCGCACGATCGCTCTTCGGCTTACGTAATAACAAAATATTGGAGGGCTATAATACCGATTGTCTTGCATACGGTCTCGATCGTATTAGTTACGTAAACAGAAGATCGCGCACAAGGGGTATGCTGTGTGGGTTACGTAAATATAAATAAAATATTGGCTTTACACGAAATCAAAGCTCTATTGTTGTTTTATTTTATTATTAAAAATAAAATATAATGAGGAGAATTTGTACAATCAGTTTTGTTGATGTGAACAAAAATTATGACAAAAATCGTACTCTTTATCACGCGAGGCAAATTTGGTTTATTATTTAGATGCTTTTGTTCTGCTAAGAGTTAATCAAGTTGTATCGAGCCAGCCAATCTTCCAAACATGCTTCCTTTATCTTAATAAAGTTTCTCCCTCGTGAAATTCTTACACCAATTTAATTTCTCATCGATTAAAACTAGATTACTACAGCTGATGTATACAAAATATGAGCTAATTATCATGTAACGGATCGCCTTTTTTCATTATCGAAAATGTTTTCTATCAGTCAACTCACTGTTTTTACTCTCGTTAAAATTAAATGTTTATTAATTTTTTAGCTATCATGAATCGTGGGAACTATGATAATTTCACATTCCAATATTTCAATACGATGTTACACAACAAATCTCAAAATAAATATTCAATCAGATACTCTTTTGTGCCAATCGATATAGATACGCATTTATATTTTTGTAGACCATGTACTCGTACATCACCATATTATCGAATAAAAGCAATAAGTAGACTCGTTAAAAAAATAAATGAATAAAATTAAACAAGATAAGCAAACACGGTAGCTGTTATATTTTTTTATCGCACTCAAGCACACAAACAACAGCATCAGTATCAGCATCAACTTCGTGGAATCGCAAAGTGGTACTCGGCCTTTGCATACGTGCATACAGTACATGTATGCGCGCACGTGCTATTAACGGTGTCGGGGGACTCGGGGGTCGGGGCGTTAACACTATTTATCTGGCAAGTGGTGATGATGTCGTCCATCTTATTGGGGAGTATAGGAGACAGGGAGATGATACACAAATGAACTAATAGAATAATAATAATAAATACTATGCAAAGAAATATGTGCACTAGCAGGTAAAGTTAAATCTCTTGAGCATTGCTGTCAAATCACTTTATCTTTTGATTAGAATTTGAATAAAAATTTAGTAGTGTAAAAACATAAAAAAGGTCAGAATTGAGTTTTACTTTGTACTTGAAATTAGGATTCCTTTGCACCTTATTTTTAGGCACTCATGATATATTTATATAGTGATTAACAGATCGATATAAAAATGTAGAAAAAATTCAAGGATTTTTATTGAACTTATCAAATTATAGACAAGGGTTAAGAATATTATTTAAATTATATATTTTGAGCTTTGTGCCGAAAAACGATTTTTCGACAATGTTTTCAATTGTTATTTTAAATTTATTTGCAAGGTTATTTGGGATTCAACAGCTATTTAAATCGTTTACATGATATCTATAGTCCTTCGGTAGTAACTTAAAATATACTTAACGTAGATAGAATAAACCACGGAATTAGGCGCATGATCGGTAGAGACGAAAACGCAATGATAAACGTTAAACAATCTTCTTTTGCTGTATACAACGAAGAGACAGAAGAGGATCTAAAAAAAGCTCGAACGAAAAAAATAACATGACTGAAGAATTTGTCATCGCGTGCCGATGTTCGAGAGAGCACATGGGTATGCTCGTGGGTATGCTCGTGGGTATGTATATAAATCGAGGTTAAATATCGACGCAGACGTTTACGTATATACAATCAATGTAAGGGCTAGAGTCAAGACTTGTAGGATTCATTATGTTGAATATAAATTTCTAGAATTTTCGTACGTTGTTATAGTTTATTTTAAAACTTTTTATCTCCGAAATTTTAATACATCGAAATTCAGGTTAATATGCATGTTTATACCATAGGGTAAAAGACCGTATTATCGAGCCCTGTCCCTATTATTGAGGTTCTAAGTAAATATGATATAAATTATAAACAGAGTGCAATATACAAGTGAATACCTTTTTTTTACAGAATACGTTGTTCTATCAATACATTTTATGAAGAAATAGTAGTTACATGTTATGCAATCGTCATTCATACAATTATTACTCAAAACCTCGATAATAGGGACAGGGCTCGATAATACGGTCTTTTACCCCTAGTGTCACTGTACAGTTATTCATAATTTAATGATCAGTCTGACATCAAGCTGCTTCATTAGTTCTTTCAATTGTACAGGTTATTTTATTATTGAAAAATAATATGATGTCATTACTATGACAAACAATAATTTATGCTTTTATTCGAGTGTAATATTATACAGTTTTTACCTCGGTTTTTACATTAAATGCAATGCATGATGGTTTATCCATCGTTTTCTTTTCGGATTTTCAAATTAAAAACTTGAAATGTTTTCTTGATGTTTTCCATTCGGAATTGTGATTAACGTGATATTCTTGATACATAAAATAACATTCTTCTGAAAAAAATTTTTTATCTTCGTGTTAAGACCTTTCTTAAGATATTTTCATCATGTAAGTACTTAATTCATTAAAACTATCTATACTACTCTTTCATATTATCGTCACTGATGCAACTTATAAATTATTTTCTTATCCTTATCTTAATGCATGTTATGTACAATACAGTGAATTCAATAAACGATTAAATTTATCTATTTATGGCTAATACAGACGCACCTTACGTGCATCCGTTTATATCCGTTAATATTGTTTGTATTGTTTTATGCATTATAGTGATGTTGAACTCAACATTTTTAAACAAATAAATCGTTCTACCCTTCAAAATGGTAATTTTTTTCAAACAAAAGTTGTGTGCCATTTAAAAAAAGACAAAAAATACTCGAAAACACTTGAACATTAGAACACTCCCAAGAGACATCCGTATTTATTGTTTTTTTTTAAAAAAACCTTTATGATTTCGATTGAATGTAAAAATACCGATAGCCAGCCACCCGTTATTATTTCAAAAAAATTCAATACATTTTTCTAATGTTGATAAAATTGATGTACAAAAACTTTATCAGACCTTTAAATTAACTACGCAAACCTTCCCTTTTCAACCATCCAAACTGCATGAACACGATTTTGAAAATCATTAAAATCTCAAATCGATAGTGATTCTAAATTAAGAAGTGACCAGATAAGTCAAGTAAACTGAACTATGTATAAGTTTTTATCAAAGTTTCGACAGCTAAAGTATGAGAACGTTCGATTTGTATATTTTGACAAGAGCGCGCACACAGCTTTTTTCACGATTCCGGCGCGATATACATATATTTTCTAAAAATAACTATAGAGTCTGGTCCAAAGTTTTCGGCTCGGTTTTCGGCTAGTTTGGACCTCATTTAACATAGAAGAAATAATATAAATATTTTAAACTAAATTTTGAAAACCCTATTTCACACACCAAAGTATCCTTTTTTAGACTCATACATATAAAATATCATGTAGTTAATTTACTCACTTTACTATGTATACGTGACTATTATTGTGTTACTTGTATTACTTGTATAATTACAT
>JAPYYV010005588.1:0-15228 GCA_030522625.1 Copidosoma aretas | reverse complement strand
TATTTGAATGGGCAACATACGTGAAAGTTCGCTATGACTAATGCGAAAGTTAGTAGTTAAGCTTTATCTATTAATAACATAACAAACAACCAAATAAACGCAAAATATTTTTTATTGCTATTATTATTAAATATTACTATTGATTAAAATCTATTTAAAACTAATTAATATAAAAAATCTTATGTATTATGGAGAAAAACGAAATATTGCAAGAAAATATGACGTGCGATAGAATCCGGGCGCCGATAACACGTGCCGCGCTACATGAATTAATTTTTGTCAAATAGTAATAATTAATTTTCCATCGAAAAAAAAGTAGTTTTTCATAGAAAATTTGACGTAGAATACGATGGTATTACTAAAAACTCGCTACATGTGGGGGGGCAATAGTTAAAAATCAATTTAAACATTTTAATTGTTGATAATAATCTTGAATAGTTAAAAATTTTTCTTGAAAGTATTTTTTTCTTAAAGCTTATTCTTTTAACATAAAAATAAAATAAAAATACAGTCTGTAGCTTAAATAGTACTGGAGTTATGAATATTTGAAAATTCCTCTTACAGCCCAAAATCACTGAAATCGCGGAATTTCAATCCTTTCTAGCGTCCAAAATATTGTAAAAAAAAAAGTGTTCTTTTTTTGTATAGAACCCGTAAAAAAAGTTTTAGCAAAATCAAAAATGTGTCGGTCAATTTTTGTTAAAATCTGTTCGATTTGTAAAAGAACGTCCTATATATCCACACACACACATACACACACACGTATATATATATATAAGGGGCCTCGCTTCCTGGACGTTCCACGTGTCAACCACTATAATCTGTTATTTTTATTTTAATGTCTTTGTATCTAGTGCAAAAATATGTTCTTTAATACCTACATGCAGACACCCATAGAAATTTAAAATAAATACAGAAAAATTCGCTTCGAAATCAAAGAAATATAGTTTTTTTTCCTTTTGTTTTTTCTACTATAGTGCACTATGTACTACTCTGGGCACTTGGCACTTTGGGACTGGGGTAGAATGGAAGGTTGGAGAAGGTAGAGGATGCCACTCCGCACTCGCTAGGATGAGTTCTGTGGGTAGGAAAACCACTTGGGAAAAACCCAGCCCGGAATTGCCCGGTGTATTGCCCAAGTTCTGTCCGGGTGACTATACGTCTATAGGCACCAGGACGGAACTCCTGCACACATCCCGCTAACGTTGTCCGCAACAACAGAGAAACAGTAAATCGACTCTCAAAGCTAACAGCAAAGACGAAGCTGCGAGATTCGAACGGTCACCCATTCAACTACTAGCCACGCCAAATGTGGCTGAAACTCGTTAATCGACGGAGCTGCGACTTTACCGCTGTAACATTGTATCATTGAAGAGAAATATAGTTTAGTTAGGTATGACATAAAACTATTTCAGTTTTATGTGGTTTTAGAAGTTTTTACATTATATGAAAATCACATAAAACAAAAATAGTTTTGTTTGATACCTTAGATAATGAAAGATTATTGATTTTTATCAGATAAACGCCAAATCTGGCTGAGTATACTCGACACATGTAATAAGTGCACAGAGTTAGCAAATAATTGTTACCTAATGTATACTAATAAATGACTCTAATCGATATTTCAGCTCATGATTGATACACATATACAGATATATATTACTTATAAAACCATTATTATTGGAAAAACAAATGAGCGATTTTTTCGGTCGTATTAACAAATATTAAAATTAATCATTAGTATTACTTCATAAGACGATACTATTATGAAAACTCTTCCTTAATATTAGCGGAGGGAAAACATGTATTGACTAATTTCTTGTACATACTTTTACATCCTTTTACATTTCCCCTTCTTGTGTCGTGACTACTTTAAATTGATTACCGCTTAAACTAATACTAATTTACAATAGTACCAAAGAAAAAATCATTATAATAAAGTTTTACATCAATCACCTCTATCTATTTGCATAGGGTCATGTAAAAATTACTTTTTACATTGACAAATTATGTATATTTCTAACGCATAACATATTATTCCACGTTCACGTTTCGCTCTGCATTGCTAAATTTACGTACATTTTTGGAAGATCTATATTCACATGAATCATCTACCGGTTCCTCTTTAATATGTTAGTAACTCACTTCTGCATATCAATCCATTATCTTCTAATCCTGTATTTCAGACAGATCTTATTGTTTTATTTTCTATTCTTTTTCTTGCCTCTTTATCAATATGTGCTTCACGTTTTTTTTTCATTACAGAGCCTACAGTCCATCACATGAATCCCTTTTTTTTCATTTGTCGTATAATTTTTTATCAAAGCCTATACTAGTGATCTTTGAAATCCTCTGTTTAGTTTTCGTCTTTCTAATATATGTCTTTCTATAGTTCTTCTTTTACTTTTTCGACATATTAACTTATGTTAGAATTGTCAATTGCTATCTTGCATTTTTTTATTTTGTGATGTATAAAAGTTTTCCTACCCCTAGTGAAATTCTCTTTGATTTTCTCAACTTTTATTTTCCCTTGCTCCCTTTTTACAAGTCCTATCGTTTTCCCATCTTTTATTTGATCTTATCCTACTGTAATTTTCACCCAAGCAACCTAAATTTATTGTTAAATCTATGAGAAATAATCTTTCATTTAAACTGTTCACTTTAGCTCTTTTACTTACACTCTAAATTTACCAAAAAAATTTTTCTGTCGATTGCACCAAATGCTGTTGTAAAGATTACAAGCACATTATATAATTTACTGTTTTTTTCCTTTAGTTTATTTTTAATTAAACTATTTAGTACGAAAATTATGGTTCGTTGTTCTTCTTTTTGCCCTAAAGCAAGTCTAACTCTACTTTAATATTTAACAGTACTCTACCTATCTTTGTACTCTTTCAGCAATTATAATTACTAATATTTCGAATACTACATTCAATAACGCAACTACCCTGTAGTTTTTAACTTCCTGCTACTTCTCCCTAGCCTTGTGGATTGGATAGATTCTTGCTATTTTCCATCCAATAATATTTTGTGTTTCCGTTCATAATCCATTAAGTATGTTTGTTTATTCAAATATCTAAATCATCGGCCGATTTTTGAAACATTCTCCTACCATTCTGTCGTCTCCGGCGGCTTTGACGTTTTCTATTTTCCCTGGAATTTTCTGTAATTTTATGATGGATATAGCCTTCTCGAAACTCTCCCAGACTTTGCTATTGATTCCTATACTACTCTTTTTGTTGTCCGCATAACATGCCTAATTGTTGTCTCCTAAAAAATCTTATAATACTTTTCCCATGGCTCTTTATTTTCTCTCATGACATTTTTTTCCGGCTTAAGATTCCCATTCGCTTCTTATAGCTCCTTTAAATTCCTCCTTTCCACCACTTTGCTTAGTTTTTTATCAGCATTCTTAATTTTTCCTTCTCCAGAAATTTATTTCAACGTCTTTTTCCAGTCGTTTATTTTTGACCATTTTTTGAGTATACTTGTATTTTTTTAACACGCCAATCTTCTAAAATCTTGGTGATGAATTTCGGAATTATTTCCTTTTTTTGAATTTATTTATTTTTTTGAACATCATGGTAACCGGTCTCATTTTGTTATGATATGTATTTCACCTTTGTTAATTATTGTATCAATTTCTTTTTATCTTTCACAGTCTTTTTAAATACTCATATTTCTTACTTTGTTTGCATATTATTTTCTTATAATTCTTTGCTTTTATTCTTTTCTTCCGTTTTTATATTTTTTCTGCGATTTTGAAGGGCATCGGTAGATGATCAGACTTACATCTAGCTACCACTTTTAAAGTTTTAAAAGTACTATAGCCCTCTGTCTTTGCCTCTAATACATAATAAGGAACCATCTCTCCCCTTCTCCTAAATGAGTTATGTACCCGTCTCAATCTCTGCTTGTATACCTATTCTTTATCACTAATGCTAAATTTCAGCACAATTTCGATACTGTTTCGCCTTAACTGTTTGCATAGTTATCCTCTGAATTTCTTTACGTACAAACATTAGGATGCATTTCTATTTGCTTGTCTCCTATCCTATTATTTAAATAGCCAGCTAATATAATTCTGTCTCCGCCTCTAACTCGGCTTATACGTATCATAAAATAACATTTCAAACGAACATTAAATTAACTGCACACATTTAAAAAAAAAATATTGTGGTTTTAGAGCTACTTTCTGTGAATTTTTAAATCAGTTGTACTTTCTGGAGACAATTAGGATAATAATATAGATATTGCATTCTCAGACTGATTTCTAAATGATACTGATTTTTAGCTGAACGCTACAGGTGCAACCAATTATAAAAACCTAATACACCGTAGCAGTACCTCTGGGGTGGAGTGGATATATGCTCACTAAAAAATAATTTCATAAACACATTAGTTCAACAGTATACTTGTTTTTTCTGATATTAATAAAGTTATATTTCATTAAGACATTAGTTTTACTTTTTTTTTTAATCTGGGGAAGAGTAGGAAAGGTGAAACAAATAAAAAAGAGATGATACGTGAAAATCAAAAGAAATTTTTCATGTTTTTCAGGGAAACTGTGAAAAAGCATATATGAGGTGCGTGGAGAAGGGCGGGGAAGTAAGGGGACGGTGGGATGAAAACTGCCAGCTCCACGCAATACAACTACAAATTAAAATAATTACATTTGTTTTGTGTTTGAATGAATTCTGGCATACCATCGAAATTAAATGCCAATTGTCGCACGCTACATCAATCTCGACCGTACTGATACATATGCGTATAAGTGCAAGTGTTAAGCGTGTTCGTATGTAGCTAGATCGCTAGCACGCTACACTAACAAGTCCCTGCTAGTAGTAGAGAACGATACGAATCCCATCCTTTTTCTCCTATCTTTAAAGTTTTTCCTTTCCTACACTGCGCTCTTTAACGCAGGCACCAAGTATGAATTTCAACAGAAGGTTGAACTTGCTTAGTAAAAAGTCAATGCATATGCATAAGTGGGTGCAATTACATTGTACCCACACACACACACACACTTAAAAATAATTCTGTTCGAAAAATCGAGTTTAAAAGCCGCATTCTATATATTCAACATTATACTATCGAACAAGTTGTAGTACGGGAGTTTGATTAAATTTGAATGAATTCTCGCATACGATTGAAATAAAATGCCAATTTTCACACGCTATATCAATCTTACTCTCACGGTTACACACGCGTATCAGTGCAAGTGTTAGACGTGTTTATACGTAGCTAGATCGCTAGCACGCTACAATGACGAGTCCCGCTAGGGATCGAGGACGAGACGAATCCCATACTTTATTTCCCCTATTTTCCAAATTTTTTCGTTCATATACTTTTCGCTCTTTAACGGGGGTCCTGAGTATGAATTTCAACAGACGATTAAACTTGCTTGGTATGAAGTCGATGCGTACGGATGTGTGGGTGAATTTTAATTGCACATACATACACGCTTAGAAATAATTCTGTTCGAAAAATCGAGTATAGTAGCCGTGGATTATTCGTTACTTTTGTTTTACTTTATAAATTTTTGGACTGGTTTCTATAAAAAGTCATGTGAGGAAGTATGTGGAGGAGACAGTAGTGAATAAAAAGAAATTTGGTGGTGGACATAAGGGGGAGGGTGAAGCAGTGTGAAGGAGCGTGGAGGAGCAGGAGAGGAGAAGCTAGAAAATGTTTGGAAAAAAAACATGTAAAATTTTTAATAATTCTTCCTTGTTTTGCGGGGGAACTTTGAAAAAGCAGCTGGGACGTAGACAGTAGCGTGGTGAAGCGTAGGAGAGAGTGGGGGAGAAAACGGACAGCCCCACACAATAGAACTATATAATATAAGATGATATATATATATATATATATGTATATAGACCAGTAGAGCTATGCGTCCTGGATGACTTGCGTACTATTACCATATTTGAATGTATTTGTTTCTATTTCTGTATGCAGTACATGAGTTTATAATTGTATACATAAATGCGTAAATACGTAGATAACATAAATTAGCGCATAAAATTTTTCATACATTAACTTTATAACTGTCAAACTTGACGTTTATATATTAAAAAAGTTCAAATATTTTGCAAATAATCATCAGTAATTCTAATCAATTACTCTAATCTGAACTTAAACATATACTTCCTATATGAAAGAACAGTAGCAGATGCATGATGATCGGAAAATATTAGTTGATCCTAAAATCTTTAGTGGTGTTTTAAAATTTTGAAACCAAGCATAAAAATTTGTTAAAATAATAATGAAATTTCAAACTTAATACTTAAAATTGGGGTAATAAATACCAAGACATTCATAATCCCTGAAATGTAAGAGACTGGATATATATATGTTAAAAATATAATAAAACATTGATAATTTTCCAATAAATAGTGTAATTTTTATTTCTTATAATGAGTATACAAATTTTTGAAGCAATAAAATTTTAAATAATATGGATGGAGATGAAACGATTTTTTACAGTATAACTGATGCGAAGTCTAAAGGTGTTGATGAATCTGATAAAAATACTTGGATTAATTTTCCAATATACATTTTCAATGTATTCGTCAAGGTCTGTATTTACTGTATTTGAAAATTAACTTGATTACAATCGTCATTAGAGTTTAAGCATATCGAATGGGCTATGTAATAAAACAATTTTGAAAATTACAACATGTCTTGAAAATACCATTGTAGCTGAAATAATTACAGGTCACAATATAGGAAATTAAGTATTTGATCCAATAATTACTGCATATATGAGTAGTTCTTGTTCATTACAATTGGTTCTCTACAGAAAAGAATTCTTCTTACTTGATTTGCTATGCTGATAAACAAATCCTAATGACGAAGTTTTGATAAAGTTGGATTATATTCTGAAGAATAATTTTGACATCGTAGCCAAATGCACATTATTATTTCAAGATGTTAGAATTCAAAAGAAATTTACTAAAAAAATGGGTTCAATAATCTACTTGGATTGACGAATATTGTCTGTAATAAAATGTTTTATTTATAATTTTTTAATAACCGTTAGAAGTAAGCTTCCATTATTTTAAAATTTATAGTAGGGTTATTGGTAAGTACTAAATCAATGTGGGCTACCCAATTATTGGAGATTTCTAATAAAATACCGAAAACTTATTATTGGAACTATTTCAAAATGTCAGAAAAATTGTATGCATACACGTATGTATTTTGTGCTGATTAGTCAAAAAGCATTACCGATGTTAACAAAGTCAAACAAATTTAATTACTGTTCTAAGCACTCTATCTATAAAACTTCGCTTTTGTAATTCGCGAGAAGTCATAACATGTTGTTGCAAAAATACTAATATTTGATGTAAATGTGATGTATACGCATTTTATCATTATATCTTGGTGATAAAACCTTTTTTAATTTTTATCTAGGAATATTAGTGTTATTCAAAGTTTTTCATTATTAATAATAGGATGCCGTTAGTGTATACACTGTTTAAGATCGAAATCTAATTACTGCTGTTTCTTACATCATCTGATCCAACCTTAACCCGCACATATTGTAACACAGTAGCAGTTATATTGTTGATATAAGTGGTCCTACGTACAAATGAAAGTTTACAAATCACCGTCAACAGCTGGAAAATGAGTGACAGCATAAGTAATATGTATATTGTGTGATACACGAGTGGCGCACAAGTCCAGTGCTTTCTTATATGTATACAGGATTTTAGAGCAAGATTCTACATAAACGTGGTAGATACCTTTGATTTACTTATTAATATTAGAATAAGTATCCATTCTCTCTCCTAAATTTGTGGTGATAGCATCCATAGCAGTTGCTTTATAGTAATAAGTGTAATGCAGTAATTAGGTCACACTAATATGATTCCGACAGCAGTATTTCGAGCAGTATTTAGTAATTGCAAATTTTATTCTGTAAACGTTAATATTTAGTTGTGAATAGCTTTTACAATTATGATGCAATTTTTTTTTATAATCGTAAAGTAGCCTGTTGCTAGTGAACTCACGATTAATAAACTTTTATCTTCATTAGATATTTCTTTATAACTTTTTCTAGACATGTGTAAATTGCAGTTTTTGGGTACTCTATCCTGATATTGTGACTTATGGAGCGACATTATTAGAATGATTAAGTTCAATTCATTACTTGATTCATTTTAATAGATTGAATTATATCTTTGATTATTGAACATTTTCAATTTCGTGCAGTATTCTTATGATGTTCTGCTCAGTTATACAATTACATCTACAGATAAACCCAATGCGCCATGATAGTACTTTTAAAGAAACATAGATCCATGAAACGCCCTGCACATTGAAAACATTCAAATAATAATAATCAATACAACGCTGAACCAAATAAGTTTTGTTTTTAGTTACCTTGATGTTATACAGCTTTATGTTGACTGATATAGATGAAGAGAAAAACATTTCATAAAATTTTATCTGATACAGATAAAGAAAAAAAGATTTTTTATTATATGAATCATGCATCATCTAAATAAGTTGATAAATCTAATGATGATATTTAGATCAATTTTTGATTTATATTTTTAATGTATTTGTAAAGGCTTACGTACCCATTATCTACGTTTGAAAGTTAGCTTGATTGTAATCTTAATTGAAATTTAAGTATATCTAATGGGGTACAAGACTGAATATCACAAGATTGTTTGAACATAACACTGAAGTTAAAATAATCACAGGTGGAAATGTAGAAAATAAAGTATTTATAACAAGAATTACTTTGTATATTACTGATTGTTCTCCATTACTATTTGTTCTTGCAGGAAGCAATTAATATTTGTTTCTTATGCTATGTTGATAACAAAATTTTAAGATAAAACTTTTATCAGCGTTAGATTATATTTTTTATTTCTTTCCTTGTAAAAATGTTTATTTTTCGGGTGCTTGAGGCACCTACCATCACGGTGTAGTGTGGTCCAGATCAGTTCGTCTGGAACGGCGAAATATTAACCACAAAACTTTTAATAAAGATATCACGCTCTGAAATATTGCCCTATTTTTTATTGTAATATACTACAACTGGAAGCGATAATGGATTTCGGAAGAATGATCTTCTTGCATAGTATGTATGTTAAAATACAATTATGTTTTTGACACACGTATTTCTTTCTTTTGAAATTTAGAATCCCGACAGCAACTGGATTCAAATAAGTAAGATGAATAATTTATATTCGCCTATTTTGTCTGGAAAAATAATAATTATACATAGTTTTTAAACGATTTATGATGTAATGTAAATATTTCAAAACTTACAGTATGTTGTGGATTATAAAGCTACATTAATACAATTTTAAGATGAAACTGATTGCTTCATTTATTTAAAGAAATTTGGTATTATTTCTATTTATTAAGAATTTTTAACATTGTGCAATATATGCGTAGTGATAGTACTCTTAAACATTACTTGTTATATGTTACAGGTCTACCTACACGATTTGGTATTGATTTTACTGTTACTTGCAGATATAATAATGATTTTGTTCATAAATTTTACGTACGTTACTTATTAAAAAGTCTTAAAGCTCAGATAAATAACGTAAAAGATCCCCCAGAACCGTTGTTATAATCCTCTGTACGAGAGTAAGAACTCTGGGCAACCTTTGTAATATCGTTCCATATTTCAAGCAATTTTTTGACAGTTTCGACAATGATGGTCAATGTTGCGATACGTGTAAAAGAACAATAGTGAAAAACAACTTTGAATGACTATTTCCGTATGGTTAGTAACTTTCAGCAAAAGTTTAATGTCAAATCGTTGTCCCGAGAGCAGAAGTTACTTCTCATAACGGTGCTCCCCTAGTCTCAGAATAAACGAAAAATTGCAGTTTTACAAAGGGAGCTCGTTAGATGGTGAAAAAAGTCGTCAACGCCTATAAAAAAGCCTTACAGCACAAGAAAAAATGTACAAAAACGGCTTGTTTTATATACTTTACGAGAATTGTTCTTGCAATTCGAAGAAGAATGTGCAGAAGTTTATGCAGGTATCAGTAAATTTGCTCCTCGCGTCTTGAACATTATTTTGGCAGGTGCTAGTGATACGCTGACATAATGCCTACGTGCGCACCATAAAAATAGAAAATCGACGATGTCTGATCTTCATAATTCGTCAGTGACGTGTAGAAAAATTAATGATTATTAAGACTGCGTAGCATTAATTTCACGCAAAAATCCGACATCTAAATGCTATTTAGATTCGTGTACAAGTTGGCCAAGTATACGATTCGTTGTTAAGAGAGGAATATCTTATTGCACTTGATTTTTTAGAAATTTATGCATTTATTCTTTAGGACACTGTTTAAAAATTTTAATGTAAAAACAGCCAAGCTAGTTTAGTTGCTGAGCAGCTGATACATCGAAAATCCGTCGTAAAAGTATCGTTTAATTATCTGACTGTTTGACACATGACACTACTGCTGTTCATTGACATCAAGACAAAAATATCGAGCTATTCAAAAGAAGTTTTTTTTATCGTGCTGCGCAGCACTTTAAAAATTGATACAATTTTGATAATCTATAGATGCATTTTATGATATTATTATGAGTAAAAATTTGTGAAACAGGCCACTTAAAAATCAGTGGTTGGAATATTTGGAAATAACATACGCATTCATTTATTACTTTTCAAAAGAAAAATAACGTATTGTTTTTTTTTTATAATAAAATTTTCTCAGAAGTTATTAGCATTCATATTTATTCTCGACATTTAAGAAAAAAAAAATTTTTTGTTTGACTGGTTCATCGAATTTTTATAAAATTTGATATGTATGTCTAAAAATAATAGCTGTTATAGAATATATTTTTAGAACTTATGTAGCGTGTGATTTGTTTAAAAAATTTACAATTGTCATAATAATGTATGAATAAACAATACTTCTCAATCAATAACAACAATCTATATCATGGCCTTTGATTCCTTGTGCAATTTCCAATAAGCAAGTGAAAAAAAAATTTAGTTACTTCCATCATTTTCAGACATACGTTGATTTGTTTGTGTCGCTCTTTGACACGAAGCAACGTGCCGTGCATGTGGCGCGCTGTTAGTGCAATAAATTGTATATAAAAGGATCGCAGGTAAGTGATTCAAGTAAGAATGCCTCAAAATTGGATGAATGGACACATTATATTAGTTTGCATATTGATTTCTTAACTAACTGATATACATAATTCTTATAAAATAGATTTTTTTATATTTACAATCAAGACTTAATTTTTATCGAATCGCATGGGGTTTTTTTGTTTTGATTACACTTTCAACAATAAACTTTTTGGACTCTTAAAATTTTCTGCATGATACTTGAGTTTTACTGATAGGTGTAGAGCAATAGTATTGACGAGTGTAATATATTGTTTTTGTCATAACATAGTTAGGTTTTAGAAATTCCTCGTTTAATGGATGATATTCTTTGGACAAACATCAACGTGTATATTTTTGAAAAATTGTACTGCATATTCATAAAGAAGTCTTGGGAAAGTGATGTGATTATCATTTACACACTACAAACTAGATCTATAAGCATGTCTTTTCATGGTACCTACGATTCCATCGCAAGCTTCTATGCCGTGCAGGGTAGCGAAAAAATTCCATTGCGCTTCTATTCCAAAATCATCTTTGTGTTTTTGCAAATTGATGAAATTAAACTTTTCTTCGTACTGAGACCCAGCTCCATCCGAAAAATACACAATCTTCTCAATATTATCCGAACCTATGTTTTCTTTTAAGTAAGTTATTAACTTGGAATGAAATAAATACACTGAATTAGCACCATGTTAAAGTTATTCTGAAATCACAACGAAATTTTTATGTTTTAAGGTGTTTTTTTTTTAATAAACTACGTATGCATGCAAAGTAGCTTGAACATTGAGCCAGTGTTGCAATTGTTGACATTTTGAATTTGGCACGTATAATTTTTACTACCAGTTCCACTTTGTCGACTGAATTTTTCATTTTTAAAAAAAGCTGCTTCAGATCTTGTAAAAATACCGTACTCGGCCGATTCAGGAAAATCTTTGATTGAATGTGTCAAAAATTCCACTTTCAATTCTACTTTGGATAATAACTCGCACCTGTCTGAGCTGGTCCACTGACCTAACTTTATCTCCGTGATTTCAGATTTTTCTATAAAATCTGCAGTTTAACAATAATGACTTTGAAGCAAGGACACTTCTTAAAAAAAAACATCGAGTTTTGGACTCCTGCAGAGCATGTCATTTAATGCATCTTGATATGTATTATTAAAATTTGTGCCTTTTTAGATGAATTTTTTTTTCAAATCTTTCAATTTTTATTATATGTTATGATGTATTCTATAAACGCAGACGTGATGAGTTTCTTTTGCATCAGCTGCAATATATTCTCGTTGTCTTAGTTTACGAAATTCAGATAGTTAAGTTTTAATGTAGGGGTTCTGTTTTATCAACTGCTCATGCAAGCTACCAAGATTGTTTAAAAGCAATCTTTTTTGTTTTGGCTATCACTGACCATTTTACACAACTGAAATTTAATTATTCATACCCAGCATTACTCTACTAATTTCATCAGACAGAAAGTAATTTTTGACTTTTTCAACAGTTGAATCTTTTAAAGACCGACGACTATGTTTCCACTGAGGACGAGCCCCATATCCCGAAGAGGCGTGTAATTTTTTCGCTTATGATGCCATTCGACGAGATACATTTATTTGATCTTTAATTTGCCAAACACTTTAAGTTATAGTTACTGTTGTTAAAAAAAAATCATACTTGATTGAGTAGTTTCATTGGAAATGGCAAGCCCTAAATGTATGACCCAAATTTTATCCATAAAAAGGTTACTATCGGATTTTATGTTAGTAGCCAGTTATTCGCAGCAAGCTTTTTTGGCAGTTTGTCTGTCAAAGTCCTGGAATAATCAATTTAATTTCAAATATTGATGGTTCTAAAAAATATTCGGATAAAAATTTATTATTTTGAAAACCAGCGTGTTTACGTTGTCCAAAACTAGGCTAATCTAAGTATATATAGAATTTCCCATCACAATTAAATACTTTCTGAGTTCATATGAAATTAAATTCTTATTTATTAATAAAAAAAATTTTATAGAATTAACTAATTTTACTCTATTGTCTAATAAAAGAGTATTGATCGGAAGATTAAATTTGAATGGTGACATTGCTTGAATATAGTAAATATACAATTCTAGTAAAAAAAAATTTTTTAGGTTCGAAAATGTGTTTAAATGAGTAAGGTTTCAAAAAATAAAACCTAAAAAAATGCACCATCACAAAAAATGAATTGTAACTATTTTATGAATAAATATAAAAAATTATGTGACTAAAAATAATTAAAAACAATTCTACGTTATGTAACGTCAGGAAACTCCCAACGATTTTTGTAAAGCTTTTCCTCATCCAAACCCCGAGCAACGTACACATATTACAGCGATATCAACGTACAATGCAACCAACAAACTTATCCCGAGATATTATTTGAAAGTTTTATCTGTTATATTTACACACAGATGCTCATGAATGCAACTCGCGTATAAACTGGCATCAATAACAAAAGCGCTTAGTCAATATAAGAATTCGACTTATCCAATAATAAAGGCATTTTGTTTAAGCTGATCTACAATCATAAAGGCTGTCTTGTAAATTATAATAATTATCAGTATGACCAGCAAATTATGGCATGCAACATGCCCCTCGTATGCATTAACCCTTACGAAAGTATTCCGTGAAAATCATCATGTAATTGCGAACAATGCGCACCGCAACGCATACATAGCCCGCGGCAACTCTCTGTAGGGTTAACCGATTTTCACCATTCATTTTAGTAACAAATTCATGTCATCATTGAATTACACAACCTATATAGCGATGTAACGCAAATTTATCAATCATGCCAATTTAGTTATAAGAAAAATTTTGTACATTTTTAAACACTGTAAGGAAAGACGGAAGGTGATAAGAATGACTCGGAAATCACTTTCCTCTTTTTAGAGGAAGAGAGCCGGACACCAAATTATGAGTATACGTGCGACCACTCTGAGTGGCCAAGATAAGAACGAAAGACAATAGGAGGTTCTCTATTTGACAATAAGTCATTAGAACCTTCTAGAAGCTTTCTTGCCCATCTCTCTTACATCTTTGTCAGCAAGTAATTAGCACAGCTTCTATATAAGCAGGCGCTTTTTGAGCTCAAGCAGACTTGCCGTACTGCCGGTGAAAGGTCCAGACTCTGCCAGGACGATTCCGATCAGAGCCTTCGAGTACTCAACCTCTGCCGGGACGATTCCGATCAGAGCTTTCGCGCCCTCCTTTTGCTGACAACCGTGTACCCGGTTAAATCCAATAAAAGTGAGTGGAACATATTTTACTTATCAATCGTTACTAATAAATACCCGCAATAAGCGCGTTCGCAATTCGCACGGAACAACACCTTTAGGGACTGATTCCCAACAGGTATTAGGCCGCATATTATTTTCCCTGATTATAGGCTAACGAATCGTATACGCTTGCACAAAATCGTTAGCTCATTATATATGTGCGATTACAGTTGGTAATGTGGCCCTGTACAGAGCGCATCTCCATATAGGAAGCAATAACCCGGCTGTGCAGATATAACAGGCACCCGTGCTGGAGAGTTTATTGCTTCTTAGCACGAGTGGCTGCAGCTCCACGTGTAAAATCCCTTACCACCGAATCGACACCCAGGCTATTAAGCGAAAGCTTAGGCCTAAAAATTTAATGATATCTCAGCTGCGTCCTTCCAACGTAACAGTTACTATTACCCTGTCGTTAAAGTCAGGATTTTTATCGGAATCATCTTTTTCGTCACTGTCACTATCGCTTTAAAGAACCACTCCTTTTTTTTCTCTATGTGACTTTAAAATTTCAATCAGTCAAGAATGGCAGATTGATTGTTCACTTACCTCCTGCAGGACTGGCAAATAAATAGTCCGACTAAATTTTTTAAAGAGATGAGGCGTACTGTATTCACAGTTGATCAGTGGAGAGCCAAGGTTGAAGTAAGTAAATCAACCAAAAAGTTGTAGTGTGTTGCAACGTTTCGTCATCAATTTAATGACTTCTTCAGGCAAAACTTTATTAATAAAGAATAGAAAAATACATGAATACACATAGGCAAAAAAGAATCAAAAACAATAGTACGAAGAGACGGAAACTTACATGTTGCGTGTTCAGAGGTACACTTGTCAAT
>JAPYYV010005587.1:0-30274 GCA_030522625.1 Copidosoma aretas | reverse complement strand
TTTTTTTTGTTTTCTTTTTTTTTTTTTTTTTTTTTTTTTTTTCAACCCAACGTTTTACAGGAAATTTTTTTATTACATTTATTTCTAGGTCTTTTCTATTAAATAGTTTTCGTACCTTGAAAAAATACGGGCATATCCAAGATCATTTACTCTTTTTTTTTTTTTTTTTTTCCAGTGGATAAACATCAATTTTTAAGCCATTTTTTAAGTTGTATCTTACAAAACGACAATTGTAAGCAACCATTAAAAGTCAGACAACATGTAAATTCTTTTCCAAAAATTGTTGCGAGGATGATAAATTAATGACCTGAATAAATTGAGGAAGACAATTTTTTCAAAGTTAAAACTTCTTCCAGAGTACCATTAGTTTTTGATGGAATAACCCATGTACATACGTCATCATTCTTGCTATTTTTGCGTCTATATATATAGGTATATACAAAGCAGCGTTGCATTCATGCAGCCAAACCTGCCAAACCTCTGTCCTCCGTCTCCAGCCGTCTCTGTCTGTCCAGTGCGTAGCATACACTGTATACTAAGCATGTCTCTCTTTTTGATAAGTCGTCGATAAATAGGTGAACATATATCTGTTATTCTAGCTTAGCTTTTATTAGCTTGGCTTTTTATTTATACAGTCCGTCGAGGGCGTCGATCGTCGATGCGAGGTGCCGAGGTTTGAGAAAGAGCAAGAGCGACAGTGTGACACCTCATAATACTTATATGTGTATCCCTCGAATTCCTAGGAGGGTTCGGACTGTTCGGAGTCTCGAAATCTGCGACCTCCACAGGGTCTGATGTCAAATATTGGATTTGCAGCCATTCCACGCGATTTTCCTTCAATCACCTTCAACGGGTCGACTCTGCGGTCGACAATGAGACGACAACAATGAACGTAAATCATTAGGACTTGTATTGGAGCATCAATGGCCAAAGAAACAAAAGGTATGCATGGAGAACTATAAGAAAGAAATAAGATGCGTAAAGGGCGTGATCTTTCTTCATTCCTTCTTCTCTCCAGGGAGACACTTAACCTTAGTTAGATACCTAGTGCTAAAATGGATATGTAACGTATGCGTTTTCTATATATGATGATTCATACGTATATATCCCGTATATCACGTAGAGTAATTATATACCTATATACATCTTTTTATCCTACATTAGTCACATTTATGCATTACCTGCACATCACTTACTGCCATCCTATAGTCTACTGTAAATGTACTGTAAATGTACCTATCTCCTTACGTATGTACCGTATGTAAAACAATAAGTACAACAGATACAATTCATTCATGCAAGCATGTGTGCATAATTATTTCCATCTCTGATCTCTCTTTGTAGGTTTCTAGCTGTTAACTGATGTATCAGTTGCATGCTGTGCCAGTCGAGGGAACTTAATGGAATATATTTACCACTGACGACAATAAACGCGTTGTCGTCTTGCCAATGACACCTCGTCACCTCGTTGCACTCAACGAAGGAAAAAGAAGGATAAATAAGTACTCCGCCTGACAGAGAAATTGGAATAAAACAACGACGATTACGAGTTGGAGTTGGTGGAAGAAAATAAATTACTCATCCAGACGCATATGCATACGCATATCCAGGTGCACGAATATGACGATGATGGCTTCCAACAACTACTATTTTTAGTAAAGCTTTGCCTCAGAAAAAAAAGAGTGTATTTTTACATTGTTAGGTTAGTGTCTGTCTGCCTGTCTTCCTCTTTAAGTATTCCAAGTACGTGCTGCGCGCGTGTGCATATACATACAAGTGAGAGTGCGCCAGTGCGTGAAACGTTTCCAGAACAGAAGAAGAGGACTCGCAGTGTGCCAAGATGAGCATCATCAAGTTCTTCTCCAAAAAGAAGAATCATCACAACAGCTTGCACCAGTCAGACACAGTAGGCGAGATCGGCCTGCCTACCAATGTATCTCACACGTATCACGTGAGCAAGAACGCCGAGACCGGTCAGCTGGAGGGTTTACCTGACTCTTGGATTCGCCTTCTCAACACACAAATCACCAAGTCTGAGCAGAATGAATATCCTGATGCTGCCCTCCAGGCGATCAAGTTCTACAATTACGCCATAAGAAAAAAGCCCACGCCCCTGGAGGAAGCTTTCAAACCATTTGTAACCGAGGATGCTATTGAAGAAGAATCAATAGAAATTGATAGAGTACTGGCTAAGAAGTTCAATGCACAGAGAGACTCTGATGGATCGACGTCTGCTAGCTCAACAGACAGCCAAGTTCAGAGGATACCGCCGGCGTTGCCTCCAAAAACTCTTAAACTACCAAAACCTGCACCGAGGAAGTATGTTGAAGTCAAAGATAATTCTCTCACAAAGATTTTTGAGGATATAAACAATTGTCAGATCAGGGATTATGATCAGTTACCTAAGGACAATAATGGTAACAAGCAGCCAGTTGAGAACAGTGCTGTGCAGCAACCGACTCCAGTTCTGAGAAGGAAAACCAACAGCGCATCGCCTATGAGTGATGATGACGTCTATGATGAGTTGAAGAAAATTTGCGACAGTGATGATCCACAGCTGAGATTCGAAAGAAGTAAAGAAGTTGGAGCTGGATCTTCCGGGACAGTCTTTATAGCTACCGATTTGTCTAATAAACAGCGAGTAGCTATAAAGGACATTGACTTGTCAAAACAGCCCAAAAAGGAGCTTATGCTGACAGAAATCAAAGTTTTGAAAGAGTTCAGACATCCCAATTTGGTGAATTTTTTAAACTCATATCTAGTCGATGATCATCTGTGGGTGGTTATGGAGTTGCTGGAGGGTGGTCCTTTGACAGATGTTGTAACCGAAACTGTAATGAAAGAGGCACAAATAGCTGCAGTGTGCCGAGAAGTTTTGAAAGCAGTGAGTTTCCTACATTCTAGAGGCATTATCCACAGAGACATCAAGTCGGACAATGTTCTTCTAGGGATGAATGGTGAAGTGAAAGTAACAGATTTTGGTTTTTGTGCGAATATTGTTGGTGATGAGAAGAGACAGACTATGGTAGGAACTCCCTACTGGATGGCGCCTGAAGTCGTGACAAGGAAACAATACGGAAAGAAGGTTGACATTTGGTCGTTAGGTATTATGGCCATTGAGATGATCGAGGGCGAGCCTCCTTATATGAAAGAAGCGCCATTGAGAGCACTTTTTATGATAGCATCTAATGGTAAACCACAGGTACCCAGCTGGAATAATCTTAGTCCAGTGTTTCAAGATTTCCTAGAAAGGTGCTTGGCTGTGGAGGTCCATGACAGAGCAACGGCAGATGATTTGTTAGCACATCCTTTCTTGGATAACTGTGCAGAGCTCACTACATTGAGCCCATTGATTCGTGCAGCACAAAAAATTCTACGCAAAGTCTTTTAAGTTATTAGTGCATTAGATGATTTTTTAGCAGTGAATAATGAATTGAATGTTAAACGAAAAGGTTTTTATCATCTGAAATGTCGTATTTTTATTTATGTTCATTCCGAATTTTTGTATATCTTATAACTTTAAAATTTTCATTTTTGTCAGTTCTAAGTTTCGAACGTCTAAGTTGATTTATAAGAATTATCGAAATTTTTATTTCTCGGAAGTTTTTCTTTAACTTAAGATGTTTGTTGTGTCCTCAGAAATATTTTGCGACACTGGTGCACATCCATTCAAGGCTACTGATACGAAGGACCTTGGGCACTGCTTTGCAACGCCCGTTAATCATGTGCTTACCCTGGTGATATCGCACCAATATAAAAAATTGTCAACAAATTTTTTGAAGTATTTAAATGACTTCCAAAATCGTCACGCGTCACTGATTGGAGTTTAAAATTTACAAAAACGGTTGTGAATATCTCCAGATATAAGAATTTCTTAAAGAATGTTTTTACATTCCTGAAAAAGTCTGAAAATGTGCAATTTTATAAGAATTTTACCAAACAGTACTTCTAAAAACCACGCATTTCAAAAAATAAGTAAATAAAGCTGGTATGTAATTTCGTCAGTAAAACACGAAAGTTCCGTACTTATTTTGTCAAAAAAAATTCCATACTTATAAAAAAAAAGGTGAATATATTTTGTTTATTAAATTGAGAAGCTCTAATATTGCAACTTTTACTGCGCCAATGAGATTAAAAAAATTGTATTAATAAAAGTATTATGCAGACAATACGCACAGAGCAAGCAAGTCGTAATGAACGTTGTAATTTTTATATAAACTTTTTGAAGAAAAAACCTTTCATACGAATTTTACCAAATTTTATATAAATTTAAGTGTATATTTGTCGTCCTATGATATTTAAGCGTTGTGTAATGTGCCTATAAAGAGCATAGTGTAAATTGCTCGGATATAATCGTGTATATAAGAATGTATATTTAAGAAAAATTTCATGAATAATCAATTTTACCAAATAATCACTTCTATTCTTTTTTGATGTAAAATGGAACCAAACATTGTGAACAATAAATATTTATTTATTTACAAGATGAAAATTCAGCTTGAACATCAACATTGGTGTTTTTCACTGTCTATACGACTTTTACTTAGATCATTCGGTTTAAGATTACATATTAATATACCAACCATGGATTTCAATGTTTTCGTTTGAACTAATCAATATACAGCTTTCGTTCTGTACATATTCATCTACATGCTTGTCTTTGGCTCACAGTACATATTTTGACTTGAGTGATGGCCTTGATTATTTTTGTAACACAGTTTTGTGCTACGGATTGATTCGTTTTTTGCTTATTTTTGAGTTTCAGCATATCCACATCACATGGACTTTTATCTCAAATGGTAACAAGCGTTCTTTGTACAATTTAATCGGCAGTATTACGAAAGTTTTATCCTGAAAAAATATTGAATTTCTTTTTACGAACAAAACTATTTTGAATCTGTTATTTTTCAATTCATAAAATTCTTGGTAATTTTTGCGTGATTTATGACGCCAAAAACGTAATTCTAACAAGTGACAACCATGAAACTTTAAATTTGGAAATAACAAAAACTAATGTTTCATAGTACTTAACCACTTTCTCAATTGATAACCATATTTTCGTACTCTATATTATGAAAATTGTAAACATAAATGAGTCATATTTTGAAATATTAATCACCACACTATCATGTTTGTTAGCTGACACGCAATCGATAATTCTAGTGCAGTTTTAATAACGTATATTTATAACTTACCGGCATAATACCTTGAATCATTCGTAATGAAGCCTGTGCGTCGAACTTCGGCCAACGGTAAGGAAGTTCGGATCCTGTAGCATTGCCTGCAATACTGCAAGAAAATCGGCAGCCTGCTCTTCGTCAATCGCTCTCCTATCGTAGGACAGCGTCACAGTCATCAAAGTCGACTTTTTCAACGAAACATCTATAATAAATAAAAATTGGTCAACTAAAACTTGAAAAATGGGACAGTGCAGTTTACAATTTTCAATACAAACCAAGAATTTCGCGACCAGTTCCGACTGCGAGGATACCTATTTGAGGTGGGTTAATTATGGCACAGAAGTCTCGAATACCAAACATTCCAAGATTAGAAATCCTAAAAATTAAAATAATTAAAATCGTACATTTTTAGTGCTCGATGTTTACATTTCAATTCAAAACATACGTAAATGTTCCTCCTTGAAATTCTTGTGGCTGAAGCTTTCCTTCGCGAGCTTTCCCAGCTAAAGTTTTGATATCATTGGATATCTCGCTCAAACCTTTAGAAGCCGCATTGAATACGATAGGCGTTATGAGTCCCGTTGGTGTGGACACAGCAATAGAAATGTCGACCGCAGTTTGAGGAATTATCTAGAAATAAAAGTACAGTTATAACCAACTTTTTACTTTGGCGTGTAAAATAGAAATATTTTTAATACCTTTCCTCCTTGATTCAACGTATTGACGGCAGGACATTCTAAAAGTGCATGAGCAACTGCTTTCGTAACGAAATCGTTGACAGACACTTTAATGTTATCTGTTCGCAAACTACTTCTAAGTTCGATAATCTTGTCGATATTAATATCGATGCTTGCATAGGAATGGGGGATTTGACTCTGAAATTCAAAGTAAATTACTGTTATTCCTTTTGAACAGTTTGTGATAAAAAAACGGACAAACCTTTGATTCGCCCAGTCGCTTCGCAATGACGGCTCGTATATTCGATACAGCACCATCTGTGAATGTAGACGGTCCTCCAGTCCATGCAGGAGCTGATGTGGTAGTTGCACCCTTTGCTGCTGATTTCGAAGGAGCCACGGATGGAGTCGAGACTTTTTAGCAGAAAGAAATTAAATGCATGTTTTTAGCTAAATAAAAATATGCTTGATAATTAACAATACATACCTGATTTTGGTGCAACTTTTTGCACATTTTTGGCTTTGATATAATTAAGAACATCCTCTTTCAGAAGACGATTTGGACGACCAGTGCCTTTGATGGATCCTGAGCTCAGACCGTACTCTTCTAATAGCCTCCTGACAGCTAGCCCGTATACTCTATGGTAATAAGAATTCCATGTTAATTAGAAATGAGTCAAATATGGCAGATTTTGAATCACTCTTACTGTCCACTGGGTGGTGTTGAATCTCTAGTTCCACCTGTAGCAGGTGCAGCAGCTGCTGGTGGTGCCGCTGTGGCAGCAGCAGGAGTGGCTGCAGCAACTTTTGTTGACGTAGGAATGACAAGATTCGAAAGATCAAAATCTTTTTCAACTACGATACCAATGAGGTCGCCGACTTCTGCTTGTGAACCGTCAGGAGCCTATTCAAAATATAAGTAATTATTGAAACACACTTCTTACAAAACACATTTGATGTCAATAAAAATTATAGTAACCAAGATTTTAGCCAGTATTCCCTCTTCTTCCATCTCAAAAGTCATGACAGCCTTATCTGTTTGGATTTCAGCAATGGCATCACCAGCTCCGATGCTATCGCCCTCTTTTTTTATCCATTTGACAATCGTTCCTGTCGTCATGGTCGGAGAAAGAGATGGCATGGTCACATTTGTCCTGCCACATTTAGTAAGTAATATAGTGTTTGCATTATATATGTTATTATAATTTAATCTTCAAATTTAGCACATACTGTCCTGCTGGCGGTTCGGCAGCCGGTCCAGAAGCTGCTGCTGCAGGCTCAGGAGCAGATGGTGCTGATGTACCTATAGACTGAGCTGAACCTCCAGCAGGCACTTCAACAGACTTCCAGTCTTCGTCAGCTTCGACTGTCAAAGCTATTAGATCGCCCACATTGGCTACTTTTCCTTCAGAAACCTATGAAAATACTCAGTGTTACAGCCTATAAAAACAATCCTGTAAATTATAAATAACAATACAACTTACGATAATTTTAGCCATGACGCTTTCATCATCGAATTCCAGTGTCATGACAGCCTTGTCAGTTTGAATATCAGCAATGGCATCACCTGGATTGATAGACTCACCTTCCTTTTTTAGCCATTTGACAATAGTGCCATTTTCCATAGTAGGGGAAAGGGCAGGCATAAGCAGCTCTTTCCCCTTTACTAAAACACAATAATTTATTATTTAAAAAACACAAGTCTCAAAAATAACGTCAAAAATTATTTATATAAGTAAAGTAAACAGTTCCTAAAAATTTTTTTTATAAAGCTCTTTAAATTTATGAAGACATTATTGACGTATAAAATTAAAAATAGCAAAATAAGCCTTGATTTTGAAAAGAGTCTACAGCTACCTAACGTTACGTTTCATTTGCAAAAATCACGATCATCATGAATGATTGAATGAAGTGTTAAGAACACACACGTTTTTTGACAGTTTGAGTCCATAACATTAGGGTTCTGTACACACATTTGCTATTGCATAACAAAAAAAAAAGCATCAATCACACGGTAAACAGCGGACACCTGGCCAATCGATTGCCAAAAGCATTGAACTTCCTCGAATAAAAAAAATCAAAAAGCATCTGTCAGAAGAAAGGTCAAACTTTCAACGGCAGCGTATGAATATATACATGATGTGTAGGAGATCTTCGTTCAAAAGCTAACCTTAACCCTTTGAAAAACCTGCTTTAAATCCACCACGACATCACCAAGCACTTACCATCCAGGATCCAACTGGTGTGGAAACACAGCCGCTGGTACTTGACGGGCAAAAGGACGCGGGGCACGGCGTGTTTGAGCGTTAAAACGCCGAGCCCGCACCTCATAACGTAAGCCATTTTTTTTGTCGTCGGCGCGGCACACGCACTTGACGCACTTGCGGAGACTGCAGAACCGTGGCAGGGAAAAAAAAGTTGTTTGATTTTTTAGAAAACAGATGAATTATAAAATTCAGCGATCCGATCCATTGCGAGAACAGCAGACGATGTGGAGGAGCGAGTAGCAGAAGTCTTTTGCTTTTCGCGGCGCGCGCATCACACATCACAAACGCGTGATGGCGGTATATTATAAAAGTGGGTGGCGTGAATGGCGTGGATTTTTTTTACAAATTTTACCTTATACTTTATACTGCAACAAAAGTCCGATTCATGGATTAATCTGTCAAATATTCCGCGACAGTTTGTCAGGCATAAAAATGAAAAATAACTCTTGGGTAAACATAACAGGAAGACTAGGAACTGTACGTAAAAACACTTTAAATAACAACTTAAATTTATTCAACACTTTATACATACATTTTGAAACAATTTTGATCAAACACAGTATCAAAATTTTGTGCAAGTCCGTACGTCCTATAATATTAACAAGCTCATTATTTCTCAAAGCTTACATTCTTTTAAAATCCAAGGCATCTATAAAAAAAAACATTAAACAATAGATTTAAGTGTCAAAACTAAAAATCATTTAAAAAGTAATCGCAGTGAATCTTAAGATCACAGTTTCGGATTGACGTTTGCACTCATAAAAGTCAACGTATATCAACTTACAACAACTACAGTTCGTGTGCACATAATTATATCACTCGCTTGTATGTACAATTTTCAATGATTCAAAATGACTATTTACACATACATAAAGGCATGCAACGAGAGTCTTCCAATACAAAAACAAGAAGATCTTTCCCAAAGCACGATCGAGCACCCATCGTTCGGCACAAGCTTTCACTTCCAATCTTTTTCCTGTTTCTCAATAATAACTCTCTTTACAGTGAATTCTCCAAAAGTACTAGGTACAAGTACTTGTAAGAATTCCTGCGAAAAAATATCATCAATTTCCACGATTCGCCAACTCATCGGCGATCTCGGTGCAGTAGTAGGTCGGATCCAAAACTCAGAAGTTCGTCCATTACTCGATGACAGTGGCCCACGGATGCTCGATGAAGCCGTACTGAATGTCGGACAGCGCCTTGAGGAACGCCTGGTGGACGGGCTGCTCGTGGTTGACAGTCGGTAGGTGCAGGCCCTGGTCCATGTACTCGATGTACGAGACAGGGCTGACTACGCAAAAAAAAAAAAAAAAAAAAAAAAAAAAAAAAAAAAAAAAAAAAAAAAAAAAAAAAAAAAAAAAAAAAAAAAAAAAAAAACATTGACGCGATGATGCCAAACCGAAGTTAATAAATAATTAATCGTCTCTTGAAGAGATAAGAAATAAAGATAATTCAATTTTTTTCTACTCGCAAGGGCACCAAAGTTATCGACAACACAAACACACACGCAGATTTTTTTTCTACAATATTTTTCGCAAGAGTATTCGTACGTATCCGCGACGTTTTGTCTCGAGACGATTGTGCGTATCTAGTTATCAATCGTTCTTTTTTTTTTCAATACAAATGTATATATTATAATGTAGTCGTTATACCCTTTTTTCCGACAGCAGCTGACAAACTTCCGTCATCGTGATGACCCTCTCGGTAACTTTGAACTGATTCCACTCTCTGGCCAGAGCCAGGATCGAATTCCTCGTTATCCCGGGCAAAATGAGGCCGCTCAGTGGCGGTGTTATGAGTTCCTTCTCTGCAATGATTATTTTTCAACTTTTAAAAAAAAAAAAAAAAAAAAAAAAAAAAAAACCGAAACTCGAATGTTTGAGTCTTCAAATACATGCAACATTTTTTCATGGACCGCTTCTATTGTTATTCAATGCCATGAATTTCTCTTAAGCATTGTATATGCGTTACTTTTATTTTCACCCGTAATTTCTGCACTCGTGTGAAACGTAAAATTGGTAAAAAAAATGAAAAAAAACTCTTTATCAACAACTATACTTGCCACCGTGCTCGTTGACGCAGAACACGAAGACGTTCATGGTGCCGGCCTCGGTGACCTGGTGCTCAGCGCCGTAGAGCCACAAGACCTGGTGCAAGCCCTTCTCCGTGGCCTCCTTGTGCACTTGGATCGTCGGGGCGTAGTTGCTGCCCATTTTGCGGTCGCCGCAGCCGCCGGGCCAGGCCCTGGTGTAGCGGGGATCGGCGAGCAGGGACACGCCCCGGTTGGCCCGCTGGTTTTGGAAGTAGGAGCCCACCGGAGGTCGCCACTCCGAGGGTGGGCTGCGGGGTTCGTTGGGAAATACATGTTTATTGTGAGATTTCTCGGTTTATAAGGCCGTTTGAATTTTTTGTTTTTCTTTTTTTCTTCGAGTCGAGGAAACTAATCTAATCGTGTTTGCACGAAAGTTCTCTTCACATCCGTGTTGCGCGCGTACGTAATAGATGATGATGGGCTTGAGTGATCTCCTTGCGAATTGGATACAAGAGCAGTAATACGCTGGTTGGATCATGTTGGTATCATACACCGGAGTGATATTTGAAAAAATTGAAGAAAGTAGACGGCTTTTCAAAGGAGTTTCTTCCTTTTGACAATTTATGAAATAATGATGGCTCGGACAGTAGTGCACATGCAGAAATGGATTATTGCATCTTCCGGAAGCATGTATATTTATATGTACGCGCGCGATCGGTTAGGATAGTTTGCGTCATACTGTCGTCAGATAGTTAGCGAGATGATCTCTTGGCATTGAAACTTTCGCAACTCATTTCTAGAAGAAGAATTGCGATCGCTTGAAATATATTACTTATGTATTGACCAAGAATATTTTCGACGCACGAAAAGCCCTGCGAATGACTTATTTTTTGTCCCCCGAGTCGTCGAAGCGCGCTGTACAAGGTGTCTACTCCTGAATATTTGTAAATTATACATCGGGGCTGGATAAGATGAACTTAGGAATCTTTGCGAATCCACATGCGCAAGCTTGACCCAGCTACCGATCATATTCCCGGTATTCATCATCATGTATTATGTATAATGCACGTATGCAGTACATACAAGCAAGCTCTGAATAATGATTCGAAGGCTCATCGGAGAAGTAATAATGCAACAATGAGATGGTGCAGAAGTGCAAAGGGTGGGAGCGAGAGATCGCGTGGTATTTGTTATTGTCGGTCCAGCGTCTGAAGAATAATAACATGCAAGTAACGACCGATAGCTCGCACCAGCTGAACCGCGATAAATAGCAACAACCCCGTTCGGTTAATTTCTTTGTTATGAGCCAGCTGTAGTGCTTCGCCTCGATGATCATTTCCCGACTTTATGACGCGTGATGCACCCCGTTCAACTAACAACGTACGCTATTACTACATAAAATATAACACTGCAATCTATAATATTATTATAGTAGATAAAAGCACCATTGATATATTATATCAGGGCCGCGTATCGACTATATTTATCGATCATCAGTTTGCTCGTTTTATGCTCGTATATAGCTTGTATATATGTATAAAAGATGCACGTCACCGCGGATCGATCAATCAAATCAAGCCCCCTCGGTTCCATACACGTATACATAACATGGTACATGGCGTGTGGCTCTAAAGGGGAGTTTATACCAACTCAGGCGCAAAAGTATCACGCCACAAATTCCCACATTGTATTATCAGTGGTATTGAGAAATGTGTAACCGCAGAGATTGTTATACGAAGAAGAAGAAGAAGAAGAAGAACAGCGGCGATCGTCGTTTGGAGTGGAAAACACAACTCTGCACCGATCGCCGTGCGCCGATCGAGAGTCAATGACGCCGCGATATGACATAAGCATCACTCGCGCGCGAACGAATGTGTATCGGATCGGGGAGTACCTGTTATTACATGGAATTAAGAATGGACGAAGCGAAAATGGCCAGAGCAGGATTTATACTCACGTCGATGCCTATGAGCGTGGGCCGAATGTAGAGGCTCGAGGCTTCCGTGTGGGGCACCCACTCCTGGTCAATACTGATCAGCCGGTTGATGCACTTGACGAGCTCGTCGCCGTTGAAAGTCGGCAGGCCAGACCTCAGCGCCGACGCGTTCATGCGCTCCATATTCATGTCGGGCCTGAACACGCGGATTTTGCCGTCCACGCCCCGGTAGGCTTTTGTTCCCTCGAATAGCTGGAAACAATATACGTTACGTTGTAATGCATATGAATATAATTCAGTACATGATATATTATGAACATGTGTGTGTGTGTGTGTTTGTGATATACATATAGACACCTTGTTGCATCATTCACGTGTTTTCCGAGTTGATGTTTTATCAGAGTTTGGCTCATCGAGCGAACGCCGCGATTTTGAAATGCTAATCTGTTTTCGAACAATAGACTCGACGCGGAGCTTTCGATATGTTCTGGAAGTTTTGAGCGATTCCGTCAAATGAAATTACACAAGATGTACTACTGTTTGGTGTGGGTTTGGTTGTACAAATTTATAATTTTCATACAGAGAATAACTACGTATACAAGTCTAGAGTTAAAGAGACTCGATGTTCGTGATGTAAACTAATAACGTACTGATAAGTAAAAGAGATACAATCGAACGATGTCAAAATTGTAGTTCGTAATCTGGAGTTATATTTATAAAGCAAAACCGATGATACCATACTTGCACGTTGATCGGTATCAGATGATGATTTCTACATGAAATTCGGTTGACCCGCGGTATACATTATGACCATTTACCTCAACAGCGTAGTGCAAAACTTTGGCAGCCGGATGCAGGACCAAATTCTCAAACGGCGTGATCTCTGGCAACTGCCAGCCACCCAGGGCCTCGTAGTAGACCACTTTGAGCATGTGGTCCGTGAAGTACTTGCCAAAGGACAAATCCCTCACGTTTGGCTTTGGCTGTAACTGGTGAGGCGCCGCCAATCGCACGGACAGATCTGCATACTGGAAAGATACATACGAATGCGAATGAGGGTCGAGGAAAGTCTGGCATATTTTCAAGTGCTCGCATGCTCCGCGTGTCATATAAATGTATGTACATACCTTGAACGTTTTCTCGGGCTGGGCGATTTCTTTGTCTTTGATTTTCAAAAACGAACTCCACCGCACGTTTGGCTGCAACTGGTTCAAGAGACCCCCAAAGGACAGGAGCTGCAAACAAGACAAGGTCGTTACACCCGTTACACCGATAATTTCCTCGTGCATCCCGATATAGCTGCACCTCTGAACTCACCTTTTTGTTAACTTTATGACAAATCATGATCGCAAGATCGGGACAAACCGAGTTTTATCGATCGGTTTCTACAAAAATTCGGTCGGCACGATCGATCGGTCCGAGTATATACAATATATTTGGTCGAACAAATCAGCCCGACTCCGTACCGAGATGTATAAATATTTGACAGAGCTAATCACCTCTTATCTCTCAATGGCACCGCGAATCTCCGATAAGAAAGCCCGATCGGTGTACAAATAAACGGTCGAGCCTACCGAAAATTTTTCACGCGTGTATCATTGTAACAAGCGCGCGGTGAGAGAACAACGCAGTTGAGCGAAAGTCGAGAAAGAACAATGAAAGAGGAAAAAAAAAAAAAGAAAAACTTGAAAAAACAAAAGCGAGCCCGCGCCTCTTGCCGAACATGATTAAAGATTCCGCATGACCGACGACGCCGCGGCGGAAAATCTTCCGAATTTACAATGGCTCGCGCGCGTCGACCGACTGCTTGTTCGCACGCGCGTTCTAATATCATGCGGAAAGGGTGTCCCGATTAAAATACCAAATCCGGAGATCGCGCATAAAGATACGTTGTAACGACAATTGGCAATTTCGTCGCGCCCGCGGTCATTTCGCAGCTGGTGGGGCGTGCTGAGTCTGGTGTGCGTAAAAAAAGGGGGCACAAGAGATCGTGTGCACCCTTTTATATGTACACGCGGAGGACGCAGGGCGTTGCGCAAGAAGATGAAGTCGGGAACGAAAACCAGCGGGTTCGTGTATCGTCGCGGGGACAACACCTGACCGCACTGCACTGGTATATATATACTTATTTTGATCGAAAACAAACTTGACGACAACAAAAATAACGCGTGGGTTTTTTTCGCACACGTGCGTGCGTGCATCAGCGGCGCTCGGGGGGGCAACTCGGGTGAGGTTGGGGCGAAAGCTCGCGCAGGCGCGCTCGAATCCTTGGGAAATTTGAAATTGAAATGAGCTTTCGCTCGCGGGTCGTGATCCGCGCGCGATCGTGCGAAACAAATGTATGCCGATCGTCGTTCTTACCTTGCGCCTCAGCTGGACCATTTTTGCGACAGCGCGTTGTTCTTCCCTTTCCTGGCCGGGATCCTTGGTTCCTGCGTGCAATGTCGCAGCGCGCGGGGCAGAAAGCTGCCGACACACTCCGCTATCGTCGCGCACAATTTATTATGCAACGCATACACTTTTACGGTATGTCGTTCTTTTCGCCGCGCACAATCGATCTGTCCTTTTGTTCTACGCGTCGCGATTATTATCGGGTAAGACGTATTTTTATCATCACCAAACGAACGACAAAATCCTCAGGATCATGGGCTCGGCTCAGCGCAGGTGCACCCGTGAACAGCTAGCTTCCCAACAACCGCGGCACCTGTTACAATCACTCTCCGACCGTAGCCTATTGTATATGTAAGTATACCAATCGTCCTGTTGGTTAATCGCACTTGACGCGCGACCCTCGATGCGGATCAATTCGGCGCTGTACACACTCGAAGCACCTTGTAAAACCGACAGGTTTCTGCCTGATCGAAGAGCGCGCAGTATTGAGGATGCACGGACTTTCGATCGGTAAGTACACAGTCGATCGAAGAACGGAGGCCTCGTACACGCGAATGACGAGCGCGCCGCCGTGCACTCGAGCCTGGTGTTTTGCTTATCAGTCCCTCTCGGGGAAAAACGACGATCTTTTGTACTTACATGCGGTTTTAGCTACACTAGCTCTTATAACTGTGGTGGGGAGATCTCGCGCGGAGAAAATAAAAGCTCTCCATCCATTCACTGTGCTCGTCGTCCGGCTGTGCTCGTTGCTCTTTCTTTTTTTCGATGTCGGCCGACCTCAAGTTTGACCCTAGATGACGGGGGACGAAGGCGGATGGGTTTGTCACAGGGGAGCTAGGAAGTGGGAAGAGAGAGGGGAGAAAAATACATTGGCGAGAAGGGGGTGGATGGGGATCTGTGATATTGATAAAAAAAGTTTGCGACGTTCCATCTTTTATTGAAGGGCTTTGAAACGAAGACATGATTTTATTTTGATTTTTTTCGTAAATATGTACAAGCCACAAGCGAAAATTGGGCAGTACACGCACTAACTTGATGTTTATATCATGTATTTCATAATTTTAATCGACAGGTGCAAAGATAGTTTTGAATTTCCCCTGCTCGAAGCTAACCATTTGGACCACCGCTGTAGCCTCCCAAGTTTGAAGGAGAGCTTTTGTATTTTGTGCGCGAATAATTGTTTTATAAAAAATTGCAATACTTGATCCCAAACATGATAATCATATACCCCCTGCTGCCACAAGATTCATTACGTTAAGATATTTGTATCGAGCTTATCGCAGTTTTAATTGCAAGGATTATATGATGACACGTGTACTTCGATCGCACTGATGTCAGTACATCGGACGTTTTTGCACATTCCCCCCCCCCCCTCTCTATAGTAGACTGAATAGTGAATATATGGGTGAAATTTTTTTCTAAACATATTCTCCTGTACTTGTAGATCTGATTTTCCACGACTTGTGGGAAAAAACTACTCGAAATTTCATTCATAAGCATCGTGATTAAATTGTTATCAAAGGATGATTTTAACAGCACGTGCACGGCGCACACTTGCGCGACTTTTCGAATCTGCTTATTTTTCATGATTTATCGCGGGTAAAAAAATGTACCCTATACTCAACGCGTTTGTGCACGAATTTGCGCAAGATCGCGATAAAAATCGTTGGCTTGAGAAAGATTTACAAACAGCAGCCTGGGCTTGTACGCGCGTTCCACGGTCCCTCGATAAAAACATATATTCATAATCACCGAAACGCTACGACGCGCGCATAAATCAACGCGTGTAAGTACATACGTAAAAACTCAGATGTTGGTATGCATGCAAATGCCCGCGGGGAAAAAGAGCAGCACGTGACGCGGCTTTCTTCCGAAATACCACCTTTTTTTTTTCCTCGTTCGATCGATCGCTGCCGCAGTCGCGTATGATTCCACGCTTATTATCTTATCCTATATATATGCCACGTTTAATGCTTACGTAGATCATTTCACCGAATGACGCCTGCTATGGAAAGTAAGTAGATCCATAACAACAAACCGTACTGGGGCACAAATATTGTTGACCGTTCACAGACAGCATACGTCGTGTGCAACATAAACTATTAGATTTTGCAACACTACCCTATAATGTTTGGGTCCGGAGTTAGTAGATCGCGGCATTTTTAATGGCTGTCGACAATATTTTCGCCACTCGCGATCCGGCCACGAAAATTCGTTGTAGATTATACGCTGTGCTTCGTTATACGTATGTATAAAGTATCTCGTGTTTACACGGCAGCTCGTACGATTTTCGATAAGGCGTGCTCCCTCGGCTCGCCGATGTATCATCATCCCACCCGTTTTGCGCTCGATTCTGCATTTCACGACTGAGATTTTTACGCGTCGATGGTGGAAAAACCATCATCATCGCGGCTGTTTTGCCGAAGACGAATCATTGACTCGGAAACTTTTGCACCAATATATCATATTCGATCGCGGAATCAAACTTTGTTTTGGATGTTATATTACACAACGCATTCTTTAGTGAAGTATAAATCAACGTGGGCATTTAATAATATTGTAATTTAGCTATTCGTGAAAAATTCACCGATGCCAGTCTATGTACATAATATATAATGTATGGCGAGATCCATTAGCCTTCGTAGGAGACGTTGACTCCCAATCGGCTTTTGATCGATCGAGATCTCGTTTTTCGACCTCCGCGCGTCATTTTTAGTACAGATCACGTCAACACGTGAGAATAAATAAAATCGAGGTACCGTCAACTGTTCAAATATTGCTCAATGTTGTGATAAATTTTTTTCCTTTCACTTGAACGCTTATCGCGCGGTCGAACGAGATTTTTATTCAGGCCGAAAAATTTGGATGATAAATTTAAAAATATACATACACATGCTTGTGCAGGATTTTTAATAATATTTTTCCTTTTTTCGGGGCTAAATATTAAAGTTCAATGTTTATCGTGTATTAGATTTTTAAATCCGATAATATGACGTTCGCACGAAAACAAGGATAGAGGTATCAGTTTTTTTATACATTTCGGTATGCGTGCAAACTTTCAATAATTTCGAACGTTCGCTAGTGTTACAAATGCACTCTAAGAGATTTTATTGTCATCGCCGTTCGATAAATCACGGAAATACATCACAGTAAATATTTTTCAATATAGAACTTAGGATGAATCTTTCTCTCATGATCATCAGATTATCATTGAAGTTTTGTTCGATGCGAAAGATAAATTGTGTACTTGATGTGTATAGATTGACTTTTTGTCAATAAACATACTTGAAGTATCATTTAGAATTAAAACTTTCGTAACTAAAAAATCGTGCAGGGCATATCTTGAAGAATAATGCAATAAAAATTCTTCATGTATTTCTTGATGTAATAATCATCGTTTATTCAATCAATATAAAATTATAATCAATTTTATTGATGATCAAAAACTATATTTACAGTTGATTATTTTACGCCTACTAATAAAATCAAACGATTTAAAATAAAAAATAAATCTTAACATAAAATACAGAAAATCTTTAAAGTTTAACTCAACGTATACATCATTATGTACTATAAAGTATATATTTGGTAGCAATGTGAAAAAAGCTATAACATATTATTACGTATCTCATCATCATTAAAATTTCAAAATTGGACGTTTCACCTATATGTTATGAACATTTAAATGCCAATAAATCATATTTTTCGGTTTATTTGATCTATTTTTAAATGACACGATCGTATTATTAATATTATTCCGTATTACACATTCAATGCACGTAAAGTGCGAGAGGTCTCATAATTATCATACATGCTTGGCATATTTCGGACAAGCTCACATTAACCAATAAGTTTGCAATGTTAGTTGAAAATTTGAGTGTTTAAAACATTTGGTAAGCTTAAGTTAAGTAAAATCTATGGTTTATTTACATTATTTCATGTTATACAAAAATTAATCGAATATGACACAATGCCATTTTATATATTTTCAAACACGTACGCATGCATTTTAATTTGGACTGGGAAACGCACTCTTGTCAATGAACATACTTTGAAAGAGCCGTACAAATTTTATAAATCTTTGTCTAATATGCCTTGCAAAGTCTGCATCATTAGTAAAAGTTAATTTTACACTACGTTAAAACAACTTATACTAATAAGTGAAATTATTTTTAATAAATCATAAAATATAATTACAGGCCATTTCGTTTTTTCAGTCTTGTCTTGTTAATTTTATTTGTAATTTTTTTTCGCACGAATATATATCAGCCAAGGATTTTTAATCATTTGATTATCTAAACAGTTACCATGTTTGGCACATTGAAATTGTTAAATTCTGGACATTTTTTCAACAAACGATCAAGTAAAAAATTTGACGGTCTCGACAAAGCACTAAAGTGCCTTACAAATTTAGAATATAATCGTACTAATCTTTTTCAAATAATTAGCTAAATACACATGGTATTGTTATCGAATAACTATCACTTTGTCTTATAGATCTAGAGTAATGAGAATTTCTGCTATCGTATGTAGTACACTGAGAATAGATTTTCATGCTTGCACATGATTTTTTTCCATTTAACTATGAAAAACTAACGAAATTACAAAAAGATTTCTGGTTTTGTAATCCTACTGTGATACACAGATATACTAAATCTAGTCGCGATCGAAAATTCAATCACTTAGTAATAACGTGAAAAATTTCCTCGCCAATAATTCGAGGCTTAGTGTTGGATGATAAACCTTGAGTATTTTTTTTTTTTTTAATCACAGCATTTGGAAGGATGAATTTTTCTGCAAATGTCGCTTTGCGTTTTGATTTTCTATTCAGTTTTTCGTACACTATTCTCAAAACTCCACAAAACTCTGAATATTTCCCGAAACAAAAGAATGTTGGAGACGACGTTTCATCGAGTCATGCATTGCAGCATAAATACCTTGACGAACGATAAGATTCGACTAGGTTTGGTAGTATTAGTAAGTAATAAAAGACTTGCCATAAATCCAGAAGCAACTGTCTCACTCGGCTGGATTCTCGTTTATAGTCGTCAAGGATCTACTATTATCCAAAGCGTTCCCCTCACGCGTTGGACTTTTCATATCTCCCTCGAGACTTCTTTCAAGATTCTGTAGATTTTGCTCCATCCTATACTGGTTCTCCAAGATTTCCTTCTGATGATCGACATTTATGAAATGTTTCTCGTAGCCGCAGTACGCTTCGTCGTTCATCTTCGTCCAATAGCGAGAGATGGTAGGTGAAGCGTCGGGCGAACTATCCGAAAAATCACCTAGAGTTCCGAACATCGGTGAATTCGTCGAGTAGGACAGAGATGGGTAGAGGATCGATCCTGGCGCGGACCACGTCGTCAAGAAGAACCGGTGGTTCGGATTGTTGCATCTGCCGCTCTGAAAATTAATTTTCAACAATTATTATCATTTTTTAAGCGTGTGTGTGTGTGCAATTACATTGCACCCACACATGCATACGCATTGACTTCAATTATTATCATTACTGTCAGCATTTAATAAACTCGACGACTCGCATGGTACGATTGGACGTGAACTTACCATGTTGTAGTGGGATGTAAGGGCGACTTCGGACAGTCGCGATTTAACTCTACTCGGTTGGAATACACAGAGAAGCGTCCAAATTGGTAAGAAGTATTTAAAAATGATTATCACTGTTAATAGCGTGCTATAGTACAGCTGCACGTGATTGTAGATTCCGCTGCATCCGTTTTCATCTTTGCCCACTGGAAAGCAAAAAAAATACATTTTTACAAAACATCAGGAAAAGTTTCCACCTCGCTGAATGTATACATATGTATCTTTCGAACGAATCGCTTACTCAAAATCATGACAGCGTCAAAAACAACCGAGACTGCAGCCGATATTTCGTAAACAACTGCGATGAACCATAAATCTCTGGTCTGCGAAGAAGACGAGGGAACCATCAGAGCTGATATGACTAGCTGCCTGTTGCTGTGAGTGACGTAGAGGGCAACTATCGCGAACAATTGAACTGCTATGAAATCAGCGCTCGATAGCATCAGCCAATAAGGTCCTGCGGTCGGGAGAAAGTCGATCATCAATTAAAACGCGGCGAGTTTGATAAAAGCGTGAAACTCTTAATAATCATCATCATCATCATCATCAATGACTTACTGAAGCACACCGTCCACGTTCCGCTGATGTCGACCATGCCCATCAGCGCGATGGTGATGCAGTAAAGGGCGTACAGACAGAGTACGGGATTGATCACGTGATGCACAACGCCATCCCTGTGCCGCGATCTGGCTGCGATCGACCAGTAAAAATGGCAAATGAAGATAAATTGGTAGAGCTTCAAGACGTTCGTGGCAAAGTGCAGCTGGGGATACCGGATTCCGAATATGAAAGTGGCAGCGCTGCAATCACGTTGATGAATCGTTATCGTTCGCAATGCCATCGTTTATTATTTTTATCGTTTTTTTTTTTTTTTTTTTTTTTTTCACAGCTCAATATTTAAAACTTTGGTATGGATTTTAAAAATGATCACGATGAACATTACCAGACGATGCACTCGATGGCCGTGATGTAGAATATGGCATACTGGTGCATCTGCAGATGCTTGTAGCTGTGGTACTTGACGATCTTCAGGACGATGAATATCAGCGTGAGGACGCTGAGAAAAACCAGCACGCTGATCCTGCCGCACGCGACTTCGTCGTACAGGTCCAGGCATCCCTTGTTCAATACATCCAGCGTATTGTTGTCGAACTTGTGACTTCGCGCCATGGTGTTATCTTTTTTTTTTTTTTTTTTAGTTTTTCCTTGCTTTTCGTTGTAACGCTATTGTTTTATTGATGAGTTTCAATGGTCTGAAACGAAAATATTTATCCGTGTAAGACAATTTATGGAAGTAAAAGAGTTTGTATTTTATGCCAAACTAATGATTTTTTTTACATAATCTTATGAATTAATCGAGTTCGTGCTCTCAATACGCGAATTAGGTAAATTTAATTATTCCGCGCCTGGATGTGGGTTGCGCGTTAATGACACACATTTGCTAATTGGATTAAGATGCTTTCCAAATCGTTCGCGAACCTTTAATGTTGTACATTAAATATATTATATTCTGCTTTATTTAACGAAGGAAAAATTCAAAGCGCAAAAGGTCGACGACGTTTGCACGTATGTATGTATTTGAAAAATAAGCACAACAAGCACTTGCACTACTTTCACTCCGCGAGTTCAATTAAGTTTTACTTTCGATTTGAATATACCTACTATACTATACATATACCCACGGCAAGCGTTTTCACGCCTCGTAGAGTTTCACATTGCACCCTTGTATTATACACGCGCGCATCTCGCTTGTAGCGCTCATTAATTTTGCACGTGCAATATTTTGTTTGAATCATTGTGATCGAAAATTGAATAATTTTCCCAAGTACCCTGGGCACAGCAGCGACTTTGGCGAAAAGTAAGTGTAAAATCACGGGGAAGCCTCCTTTTCGAAATTTCGACATATATGAAAGATTTCGGTACATCGAGGAAGTTCTCCCCAATAGCTCGACGAACGATCGAATTATGAATCTTCGCGGAATAAAGAAGTTTGCCTGTATGTGTAATATAGTTTAAACGTGCGCCTACAATATATTACACTATACGAGTAGAGCCGCACAACCGGGACACAAGAGCCGTAATATAGAGTGGGTATAGAGTCGAGGTATAGGTGATGTATATAATAGTGACAGAATTCAATTATCCGCGACTGCTCTCGTTTCCCTTCTTCTTCTCCTCTCGATATTGGACTATATATAAGTACGTATATAATATACCGAGTGCCGACCTACCGACACACGTGTAAGCGATACCTTCGTACAATAGTGTATACGTATACTTATATACGCGCAGGTGAGCGACAGAGCCATCAAACACACCCACTTCACTGCACTCGACGCCTTCACCAGGTATAATAATACTTGACGCTTCGGGCATTGAATCGCACTCGACTGCGATTATCGCTGCTTTTTCGTTTCTTCTTTTTCGCGAAAATTGCCATTTCAACTATCATTTCTACGATGAAAAATAAATAACAATTTCAGTTTGAAAGGCAGCGCTTGAGATCGAGAAAAGGGAAAAAATACAAAAGGGCCTCCCACGCGAGAAAAGAGACACACGGGGTGGAGACGAAATGAGAGAGACGCATGTGCAATGGGTACTCGTATTGGGTCATTCCACGAAACGCCCCTCCAAATTGAAAAATATTAATTGCGCACTTTTTTGGAACGAGAATTTGCATCTTTTGTCTGTCACTTGTTTACAAATACATCATTTTGTGGAACAAAATAATTGGAAGATGCTCCAAGAGTTTTACAAAATGCCATTTTTTAGTCTTTGGAATATTTCAACATGGGGATTGTCGGGTTGGAGAACCTATTACAAGAAACTTTTCTTATCTTAGGATAAGACAAGAAACTTGAGAAAATTCTTGTGATTACGGAATTTCAGAATTTGACGCAAAATCGAGCGCAAAATGTAAGTACATTATATCAGTAAAAAAAAGGGCTGACAAAAATGTGTTGCGCAATATGTTGTCTGATTTTTGTTCCCCAGTTTTCTCTTGTATCTTGTAATTTGAGGCAGAGCCACAAAATTGTTCTCCAATTTTGGGGGACAACGAACTGAAATTTTTTTCACGGAATCGCTCACGTACCCACGGACACCGACTCCCCGGTTGAGCTGCATGACTGACTGCAATATATCCACCACCCACTACCTCCACCTTCTCTCAGCTCTCAGTGGTGGTGCTTGATATGCATTTACGATCGTTTAATCGACATTAACGGGGCGTTCATTGCCAGTTAACGATCACCTTTCTGTCTCGCTTTCTCCCCTTCTCTCACCCACAACTTACAATGTACAACATCTTGTGTTTTTTTTTGCTGTAGACTCCTATCCATGAGTGTGTGCAATTTTTCAAACAAAAGCCGCTTCTTATGTGCTTGCACGCTATAGTATGTACATACATGCGCATCAATTATTTAAGGATAATTCTATTTTCCCTTGGCCATGGGAGCGCCTGACGTAGTGTACGTATACATTATAGGTCGGGAAGTAAAAGTATGTATAATGTACATACACAAAACTGTTGTATTCATACTTGATAATTTACACTAATTTTGTGAATGTCATATGGTCAACATACTTAATTTTTGGTGTTTATTTTCTTATTCAGCATGAGAAAATAAAAACAACTTTTGTTCAAATCAAACTACATATAAATTATTCAAAACAAAAAGACGCTCTCACATTATAAAAAAAATTTTCAACTTTGGTATTAGATAAGTCGAGCTTGGTAAAAAATTGATTTGATTCACCCTGTACATTTTTAAATCAAATTAAGGAACATATATTTGTCACGTTAAAAAATCGTACATAGAAATGTCTTTCCAGCAGATTATAGCAATGCACAAAAAATGATTTATAGTACAACAAACAAAAAAAGAAAAGAAAAAGAAAATTGGAAACAACTCTCGAGAGTTGACCGGCGAATAAAATATATCCATCACCAGGAGTTCTCGGAACGATTAAAAATAAACTTATCAACAAAAAACGGTAATATTGTTAATTCATCACAGGTATAAATTTTCAACGCTGCATTCTCTAAGAAAATATACTAGGGTACTATACATGTAGGTCTAGATTTGACACACGACGAAAGAATAAAAATAAAATGAAACCCGCCGCTCGAGTGACTATTATCACACTCCAATCTCAAAAATACACACCCTTCTCCGAAATCCAAAACTCCAAAACAACGAATTCGACAACTTGTCATCCGAGGTTCAACCAAGTATAGCACATGAATGATACTATTGTTCACACAGTGTGTTCCATAGTGTCGCTGCTGGCAACGCTTTCCCGCAAACGTATTCACAAATCAGCGGATCGAAAAAAAAACAATTCGTATCGCACTTTTATCATGCTAATTATCTCACGCGATGGAGAAGAGTCAGACAGAGGGACTATATTTACAGACATGCACTCGACGACGACGGAAGGAACGATAAAAAATGTGTACCTACCTCCGGAGGAGCCTGTGGTGTTTGCGATGCGTGGATAGCAGTAGCAGCTTTACATCTTTCGCGGCTGCTCATTGTTTACGTGAAAGTACACGCACGAGATGCGAAGAATATGCGACTTCACATATGTATTATGATACACGTAGATGTCGTGGATGAGATGAAAACAAAAAAAAACAAATAAAGAAGAACACACCCCCGGATGACAGCGGTGACTCTCGCACAGGGTCCCGATATGGCTACGTATCAACTACTGGAGAGTGGAGTCGTGGAGCGGCGGCAGCACTGCGGCTGTGCGGCATCATCAGCGGAGTCGAGTCGCAGTCGAGTGCATAGCATATTGTATATTTGTAAGTATTGTAATTGTTTTGTGCGCACGCTCACTTTTGCTGCAGTCAGCCTGAACTATATATACAGTCCATACACAGCTTGTGCTCCTCTCTCTCTTTCTCTTCTTCACCGTCGCTTCTTTATTGTTTTTTTTTCTTCTATATATTTTGTGATTCGTGCCTATATAGTCAAGTGTTGCAGAAAAAAAAGGTTCACCATGCTGTGATTTGGTCAAGATGTCTTCAGTGAGCAAAAAGTTCGAAAACTAAACGTATGTTGTAGTTCTAAATGTAGCTCGGCGCAGCTCAAATTTCGCGCGCTGTATAGAGCGCGCGCGCACGATGGCGCGATTTGACGCCGATTTCTCCCACTGTGGTGCGCAGCTCGATGCGCTGGCGCAGCGCTGCTCAACAAATGTTTAGTTTTTGTAACAGTCGTAATCTAGCTACAGTGTGTAATTGTGTACAACGTATAACCAACACACGCGATCAACAATAGAGTTTATGTTGCTCTTTCGGAATTATTGTACTCTTGAAACATTATCAATTAAGTTGACATACGCGTACATAGATGGATCAAGTATGGATAAGTACTTGAATGTTTGCGCGAAGATGGACGCCATCTTGGCTTAAGCACAGCAGCGCTAGCGCCTGTTGCAATCGCGATTCGCGATTTCGGAGTCGAACGTCGGACACGTCGAGAGTGTCGAGACCTGCTGTCGCTGTTGCCTTTTCGTAACGTATAGTATGTATAACCTATCCTATACCTACAGCCATGTGCACACTGTGCATGTGTTGGAGAAACAAAAAACACGAGATGCCGGAATCTGGATACCCGCCCAAGTTTGAACACCGAGACCAGGAGTCCCAGGAGATGATGCTCGACTACCGGATCGCACCTGAAGGTATTTGTCGATTTTACAGTCCTTGAGATATCACGGTTGCCCAACGGTTTTTTCCCACCCCCTCGCCACTATACATGCTGCTTTTCCTTGTTGATGACTGGGGTACAAGTGTTGTTACGTCCCCTCCTCGGTGACGATTTGCATTCACTGCTCGGGGGAAGGTTTTTCAGGCTGCAGTTAGGCCGCGGTGCAGAAGTAGCCAGCGGGACCATTAAGCCTGCACGAGAGCGAGAGAGAGGTCAGAGAATTTACTTTTCGCAGCGACGTTCCGCTGGCTATTTCCGCCCCCCTCCCCCCATTTAACCGCGGCCTTATCATTCTCCGCGTGATTGCCGCCCTCACCTTCGGCTCGAAAAGCGATCTACGCGTAGAGATTGCCAAATGCCCAAATACTTTCCTCAAAAGCAGACAACATCGGGGAAAAAACGTCGTATCAGTGAGGGGAGCAAAATATCGTATGAGCGAGTGAAAAGTATCGCTGTATCACCTTCTGGGTATGAATTACCGCCTGGGAGAGAAAATTTGTCCTAGATCGTAACATACAGGAACTTCCGGTGTAAGGGTAAAATCATATATTTTTAAGTATCTCAACAACTGTTTTTTTTTTTCATGCAACTTTCTAAGTAATATCGTAATCGATGCAAATACAGCCGTACAGCTTATGCGATATACATGTTATGTCACGTGGGTGGTGTAAATTTTTAAGCGTTTCCGAGAAATTAAAATATACCCATACCCTGACATACTTTATTACTATACTGCAAACTGTTCGCTAAGGCCGTTTCGCGATTTTTCAAATATCTTTTTCATCAAAGCAATACTAATGACTTTGTTTATTTTATAGTTGTATAATTTTTAACACACTACGAAACGGTTGATACGATTATTTCCTGCAATAATTTTTTTACGTTTACAGGTGAAGCACGATCGTATATTGTTGGTGTCACTCCAGGTCGAACACAAACGTACGCATCGTTTGGAGTCGCTTCGAGTCTTTGCTCTCAAATTGGATTCAAGCAGCTCTCACGAATGGACTTACAGTATAGAAATATTGCTTGCCAAAGTCTTCTACCGATCGTTCGAGTTGAATTGAACAGCAACTTCGGTGTTGGTGAGTACAGAATTCAATAATTTTCATTTTTTTCCAATGTTTTGAAAATGCATTTTTCTGAAATATCCGATTTTAAATTTCCAATCGACATAGCTTCTAATTTTGACGTATCTTTAACGCAGTAGGATCAATTTTACGTTCTCATACTTTTTAAATATATAATTTTTACTTTAGTACCGCATATCTACTTTTATATTTAGATGTTGGTTTCTGGCATGTGAAAGACATATACCTTTGTCCCACAAGTGTCTTAGATATAAAAGTTTTCTATATAAGAGATTTCTAGCTGGAGTTTTTTTTGTTGGATTGCGCATATCAGAGTGCTGCACCACATTTTATCATTAGCTTTTAGATTATTCTTCATTTTTCATTTAATTTTCATTAGAAACGTTCAAATGTTTTCCCAAAAAATTTGTTTCTTTTTACGAAATTTTATAAACGTGTCTGTTAATCGAACAGATACGATCGAGATGCTTTGATCTCTTCTACACAAGGAAAAGAAAATATGTGATACTCGACGAGTGTGAACTTTGAACGGTTTTTTATCGTCTGATTGTTGACGTTTGCAAAAATTATTTTTATTTGGAAATTTGTTTTCAAATCTTTTTTTAAAAGGTGAAATAAAGGACAAGGCCGGTGGTAATAGCGCGCGTGTATCATGATTGAAATTCAATAGTTGATTCCAATAATAAGATGCGCAAATTAATTAGCAGTCAATCATACAAATAGATACTGGTTAATTATTCAGCATCATGATGAGATGCTTTGACGTTTCATTATTGGTCACTCGTTGAATTTACAGTGATGAAATGTTGATAAAGGAAAATATTACTGGACGATTGTAAAACTAATAATTGTACAATTCTTTGGTCGTTTATGGTTAATTAATGGTTGACTTAAAAAAATGTGAATGATAAAATTAAAATACATTTTCAAGTACTCCGCCGATTGATGATAAAATGAATTTTTATGTTCATCTTACAAGCGATTTAAACAAGTATTTTAAACTACATTGATTTTTTCTTTTATTTTTCATTAGACTTGAAAAAATTGTATTGTTATGTAATCTGCGAAATCCTTGAAATTTCACGATGGGAGATAAATCGACGCAACTGTCGAGCGTCAAGTGTACCCCTTTTTTTAATTCACCGGCAATTTTATTCTTTTACCACATTTTCATGCCCCAAAAGAAAGTCAAACAATCAATATTTCAAGAAACGTACAATTACGCACTTCAGCCACGTATGAATGACATTGATAGTGTTCGACTTCAATATTTTTATCACCGATACCGAATTAGGACGTGACACTTTTGAATAGACACCAAGCAAATTGCACAATTAAAAAAGATGTAAAGTTGTTTAATAACTAAAATAGATGTATAAATTCGAAAAACTATTCTCACCTCGCAACAGAAGAGAAGGCCTTCCGGAAAGGATAGAGAGTCCGACCGAAGGATAAGACGGATAGACAGGCAGTCACGGAGAGTGTCGATATGAAGAATAAAGTGTGCGCTCAGTAGGGAGCGACGAGCGAGCGCGCGCACATACCCATGTACAACATGTCACACGCACTGACGATGTGACGCAAGTGGTACAAGCTTTGAAAAATTAATGAACTTGCGCTCGCCGCTGCTGCTGTTGTCGCGACTTATTCCTGTGCGGCTTAATAATTTTTTCGACGCAACGGTCACGCACGAATTCACTTCCTTTGTGTACATAGTTATTGTTGGAATCGATCGTTGCTCCGGTTTTTCGGGGCTCTTCGATTATTTTTATTGCGTATGCGTAGTCGGTGGATACATAAAACCAGTGAACGGGCATTTTATTTCATGGATATAAGTACACGATAGATTCGTAGATTATAGCGGAGATAACTGACATTAGTAAATATATCGTTGGGCAGCTTGTCCTATTTCTTTACGTACGTGACTATCTTGTGTTTTTTGTGGAAAGGCAGTTCTATGCGACAAGCTAATGGTAATTTGTTGTGGCTAGACTAATTTCCCCTGATCTATTGGAGCCTTAAATGAGCTGTTGTTAACAAAAGTTAGATCATCGAGTTTTTTGCAAAGGTATATTTATAGCACTGAAATGCTTGTCATTTCAACGTGTACAAAAAAAGGAAACAGGTTTTAAAGATTAGAAATATAGCATAGAATGATGCATTTAAAAAAAAAACCACTGACAACTTTTGGAAATTTTTTTTTAGCAGAGCATCTTGTGTAACGGGTTTTTTTATTCATACACAGGTGGTGAACGTAATAATTTTAGTTCAGACATACCGATCGAATGAGGCGCAGAGCAAACACATTGTACATCTCCGTTCAGCAAATATTATACATTTTTGATGAAAATTCCATGATTTTTGTTTTTTATTAATAGGTTTTTTTTTTTTATACATAAAATTTAAATAATAAGTATAGATACTATTATTATTTTATAATAAAGTTTATTTCACAAATCACACAATTCTTCATACATAAATGATAACATGTATTGTTTCAAAATACTTTAGACTAAGAACAAAATACCTTATTTCATAAGTTTATTTGTATAACAACAGAACAACAATGATAAGTTGCACACAGTATTGTTTTATCTTAAATAAGTCACTCTTTTGTCTCATCAACTTAAATTAAAAAATATTATAGGAATCGTAGAAATTTATTGCACTTTAACGAGTGCGTTTCTCTGGTTCAAAAAATCTTCGTCGCTGTGTCAGTTAGTAAGAGATCCTGTTGCAATCGGGATTCTCGACGTTTTCAGGCCAATCGCAGACCATTTTTTGGGGATTGTAGACCAAACCTGGCTGGCACTGGAACTTGAGTGGTTTTCCGTAGACGCATCTGTAATACTGTGAAAGAAAATAGAAGATTATCAAGATTACCTCATTTAATGTATTTATGTTAAAAAACCCAACGAATGCCATCCGACCACGAAAACTTGCGGAGCGAAAAAAAAAGAAAGAATTAATAAAATGAATGAAAAAAGAACCACAAACCGAGCGGCAATCCTTGGATGGTATGAAATCTCGATCGCACTTGATCTCGTTGTCGATCTCCTCGACCTCCTCGACGGGCGGTTGAGCGGGTGTCGGGGCCGTCGGTCGCTGCGTCTGGTAAGTGGGATGGGTGACGGGTGGCCGGTGAGCCGGTCGCGTTGGCCGCGTCGTCTCCTCGGTCTCGCGGGACGTTGTCGCGTACGGGCCCTCCGATGGGTCGGCTGTTGTGCTCTTTGGCCGTGACCATTCGGGCTGCGGGTGAATTTTTTTTAAGCTTTAGCGCACAGTATAATACATGTACAATCCGAATGAACAGAAAACCGATCGACTGTATATCATGCAAATTATTCATGGGCAAGGATTTTACCGA
>JAPYYV010005586.1:0-17996 GCA_030522625.1 Copidosoma aretas | reverse complement strand
GATATTCGCCCATATGGTTTTCGACTAATTCAATTCTCGGTTATACGGTCATCGGTTTGTTACACATGCGTAAAATTGATTTTCATCAAAGTAAAATTCAATTTTACGATCTTCGGTGTTTTGGTTTTCTGCAAAAGGAATCGTCGGAAAAATGACCTCCTCTCTTAGATTCCTACAGAAACCTATACTCCAGAATGGTTCCTGATACTAAATATCATAATAAGTTATTCAAAATAATTATTGATAACTATGTCTTCGAAGAATACGAAAGATCATAGTTCCAAATATTGACACTTAGTTATATACCAAGTATATTCACACGCGGGTAAATGGTACAACTATTTATATCCAAGCAAGGTGTAAAGTAATATTTTCTTATTCCTTAAAATTAGCTGCCAATATTTATATTTCCGCATCTGTTAAACAGCTTACTGCACTACGTAATACTACACCTTCTTATCATTGGGTGCAAGGCAGATTGCAAACGCAAAGTGTACCCATCAGAATTACGAGAACTCACTTCGTACCCTTGGCAAGCAAAATGATTTTCGAAAATGTGATAGATACGTATACATATTTTTTGGTAATCGGAGGTTGCATGGGAAGCTTAGAAATTAATCTTAGCATTATAGAGACATGTGCGTTATTTTAATGCTTTAGTCATAGTCAAGTATATGTCGGCAATAATGCTGTGTCAGCACATTCATGCGAGCACACAGCAACGCAGTAACTATAGCAGTTTATTACCTTCGCTGGCGAGTTTTTCTGCCAGCATAATTTTATCTATATGAATATCAACTTTGGTCCACGATGGTGCGATCGTTGGGTTGTAATTACAAATAAGTGCATTGATTTTGTGCAGCAGGAGATTCAATCCTTGATTTTTAAAGCAGGATCCTGCCTTATCAATGAAATGTACCCTTAGAGTTACAATGCTGTGATTTAAGTAATTTTTACAGAACGCAAATACAGAGATACTAGAAGAAGCTTTATCTACTACCTGGTACATTCTGACCGTATTACTACGGCAGTCTAAAAACACTTTTGTCTGAAATGTAGTGTTTTAACGGGAATGAATAAATAATTTTCAGACACAACACTTTTCAAGTGTGTTAAAAATATTTGCTTAAAACTATACCAGATGCTGGATTGAGCCCTAATCTAGTGCCTTTGTCTTTGCGCTTTATGATATTCACTCAAAGTACAGTGTTATAACTCTAATCGTACATTTTACGGATAAGGCAGATTTCTGTTTGAAATCAAAGATATCACATCCTGTTAAAAGCAATTTCTTTGGAAAGCTCATTGAAATGCTTGAAAAACTTCTTTTTTTCCATGCTAGCCTGCAGGCAAAAATTTTCGGTCGAAGACTTAATACTATGTAAAACGTTAACATGTGCTTACCTTCCTTATTAATATTCTTCCAGGTAAGGATGCCGTACCCTTTTTATGATTATAGAAATTTTGGTACAAGTACAGTTGAGTAGAAGCCCTTCCAAAAAGTTAGAGAAAATTAAAACAAAAACTTTATAATCAGAATTGAGCATACTTCTAATGTAAATACAATAAAAAAAGCCGCTGCGAATTTATTGGCACTAAGCTTGCTCATTCACATGTTGTATTTATTATTTACAAACATACTGATCAATTTAATTTCTTTCATCATCCAAAACGTTACTTTTAAGAAAATTCCCTGATCATGAAATTTTTTTTACCACAAAATATTATAAAACAACATGAAGTTGCAAACAACTTCACTTGAAAAAAAAACATTTTCTAAAATCGATATAATCAAATCTAAAAAAAAATTAAGCGAAAGAATAATCTCATTTTTTAGCGTTAAAAAGTATCTTAAACAAAAAAAAAATGCGTTGTTTGGTCGAAATGAGTCAAAGAAATTCTGAAATAAATTTAATTATATTTTATCTCTCCGATGCTCCCGCAAACACCCAAATAAATTTTCTTTTTTTTCACTAAATCAGGACATTCCTGAACAAATTGTGTGATTTTTAAGATTTTCTACAATAAAATATTCTAAAACAATGTACCTTACGAAAAAAATCACTTTTATCAATAACCTATTTTTTAAAATGTATAAAATCTTAGCACAAAAAAAGAATAATTATACATAAAAAAAAAAAAAGAAAAAAAAAAAAAAAAAAAAAAAAAAAAAAAAAAAAAAAAATAAAAAAAAAAAAAAAAAAAAAAAAAAAAAAAAAAAAAAAAAAAAAAAATCGTTGTAGTGTCAGAATCGATCAAGAAAATTCTAAAATTTTACCATCTAAATTCATAATCTGGTACACCCACACAAACCCTCATCCACTTTCTTTTTGTATCCGTACGAAGAGCTATTTCATAGATAATTCTATCCCCCTTTTTAAGATTTTAATGAACGTGTCATACGGAATAGATAAATTAAAAAAAAATCAAGTTTGCAAAATTGATAAAATCAAAATAAAAAAAAAACGTATAATGTACAATAGCGTCGTCATGTGTCATGTCTCTTTCGTGGGCCAACCACAGAGTGGTAGCGGAAGAGAGGAGAGAGTTAGCTAGTAAGGAACAAGGGAGTCTACGGCGGACCAAAAAAGTGATAGGTACTCTTAAGGCGTGTCTCCTCTCTTATATCATTGACTAATAAACGAAGCATATTCAAGTTCTCGCATATCTTATTCCGTAAGCACCCCAAGGCTATCATATTCCACGTAACAAACGAATCGATGAAACTTTAATGTATTTAGCGGTTATGGAAATAAAGAAAAACCTTCCACTAAAACTGACGCACACAAGGGCAGAGACACCACACCCCACACCCACACACACACACACACACACACACACACACACACACACACACACACACACACACACACACACACACACAGACACTGGCCCACAAAAGCGGACATTTTTTCCAAACAGTATATTTCGATACTTATCTTCATAGAACGTATTAAGGGTATATGTATTAATGCTTAACCACCAAAACTGTGTTCCCAATGCTTGGCCGCAAAACTGTTGTCCCAATGCTTGGCCGCCATTTAAAAATTTGTACGAATTTCTGTATCTGTCAAATAAATACAAAATACATTTAAGGTAAGAAGTGATTTATTATTCTTTACAAGAAGTGACCTCATTAATCTTTTTGCACGATATTTAAAAAAGTTTTTGAAGAAAGTGATTTTTAGCTGCTGGCTATACATTAGGACAACTGTATACGTAACCTTACTTTTTGTGCGTTCTCATAATCAGTTAATGTTAATTGTGTACAATTCATAATAATGGCAAGTTATCGGAACGTAAAATTTTGGCCACAGATACAACTGTTTTCTACGAGGATCAAGTATTAGGACATTTGAACAACTTAGATTAGAAATAATAAGTTTTTTTTTGTATTCGGAAACAAATATTTCGTCTTAGGATTACTTGGAATAATGTTGTAACTTTTGAATATTACCTAATGAGCCTTGTTAATTTACTTTTTTCTAATATTTACGAAGGATCATCGAAAGTGGCTTACTAAGATAGCCATGCATCGGTACTTTAACCTTATAACATGTTTTCTTTACATGTTATTTTTCGTCCATATTAAAGCATTATCTATGAGACACAAAAATACAAGAAGTCTTTTTTTGTTCGTTTATTGTTTGTTGATTAATTTTCTACTTTAATAACATGTGTCCACCCGTGCCAAAGGTATTATAACTCTTTACTTAAAAATAGATAAAATCAAATGAAACAGATACAAACAAATAAAATTTAGTGCACCCTAAGGATTTATAAAAAAATTTAGAAAATTATTTTTATTATAACAAAAATTTTTTTCCCCGTTTTTTTTTTTTTATTTCTTTGAAATTTTCAGATAAAATCTAAATATTTACTAGCTGTTTTAAACAATTAGGATACATCTATCTTATGAAGATACAATATTTAAGATTTTATAAGGGTCGTTTATGAAAGGGGATTTCCGTTTATGTTATGGTCATGGTGCCGTTAAACTTATCACTCGATGTATAAAAGAAAATAAGATAGAAAAACTAGAATTACAGTCGTTTATAAAAAAATTGAATAGTGTAATGATTTTAGTAGATCTTATATTACAACGTTAATAGTAGCGTAATCCCACACTCAAAGATTACCTGTCACATGACTGCAAAATTTGATGTGTTATCAGTTAAAACGCCCTTATAGCAGTTAAATTAGATTACTTAAATGTAATAAAAACAAAATCATATCTATGGTTTTGACGAATAGTGCAATTGAAATTAAAATACTGTCAAACCAAAACTCAAATTGTTTTTACGATTTTTGATGCGATAGTTCAAATTTTCTTTTTTGTATAGTCAAATTAAGTTAAAAACGTGTCTTACAACATTATAAGCTGTACCATTAAATAGAAATCGAATGACTTCATTTTTTAACTAAGATGTATTTTGCAGTCAGATGATGAAAAGTTATTTTAGTACGAAAAGGGAGTCTTTTTATGAGTGAGAAAAAAATTTATTCATTAAATATGTTTTATTGCGTGCTTATATATGCTTTAATTCCAAAATCAAATGAATACTCATTCAAAAATGGCTCCCTCTAAAGTTTCACTGATTTATAATTTTTAAAGTAAGTGTTATTCTGCTAACGATTTGAGATGAAATTAACGACTACAGTTCTCAAAAATAGTGTAGGTGCAACAATTATTGTGTAACTGTTTCGTTTAAACTGTGTAAACGGTTATTTTAAATACTTACCCTCATACCTTATTTCTCACATATAATGTATTTTTGTAAATTTCAGTTCCTGGCTCCATGTACAATACTGTGTGGGATAGAACTTTTATCATATATTATATAGATACAAAACTTTAAAAAGGGCCATTTTTTGCATTATTTTTTTAATTTAAAACTACTGGTATGCCATACAACAAAACTATGTAAAATATTTATTATTATAGCATTAGCATACTACAACATCTCTTTATGATCCTTTGCTCAAAGACAACTTAGTCAATTAGTACAAATTTTTTGCTTTGTATCATGAGAAAGCCGCTCAACATCATAAGTAAGTATAATTGTGATATGGTATTGTTTTAGAGTAATGATGTAATAATGTGCCTGATAAAAATAGCTCTCATGATGGACGGAAATTATTTTATTATAAAATAAGTTCAGGGATTAATGCCAGAGGAATCATAATATATTTTAAAAAATTCTCTAAGAGATCAATTATTTACCTTTATTACAGTCACTAGCCCTCATAATTCTTACGTGCAAACATATTGTCTTCTAATAATTTGCGATGTTCAATCAATCTTGTTTAAAAATATATCATGAAAAATAGCGTAAGCAAAAAGAAAAAAGAAAGAAAAAGTTAAAGATAAAATAGATGGAAACAAATATTTTTAAAATAATTTTCTAAATTCATGCAGTATTTCTTAAAGTTCCTCTTTTTTCATCTGTAAGTATTAATAAATAAAAGCTCCTCATTAGTTTATTTCTACTTTCTTAAATGCTATTTGTTTTGATTCGTTTTGATTTAATTTTATCATAGGTTTTTCATTCTGATTAATGACACCTTTGGCACGGGTAAGGCATAGTAAAAAACATTTCTGTTATTTTTTTATGAGTTAATCAATGACTTTTTCGCGCTAATGAGTAAAAACAAGTAAGGTTTGGCCCTGTTTTTAGTGATGTTATTGCCTACTATGTTTGTTAATTTGTTCAACACATGCGACGACCTATTATGTCTTTCTCTGAATTATCATTTTGTGATATATTTTCCAATATTACATCAAAGCCTTGAGCATGTCTAGCTATCCATGTAAAACCACTTCTAGATGTCCAAATATCAAGATTTAAATAGTACACTGGAAAAAATGTGGTTGTACGATGTTTCGACCATCTCTGAGATATAAAAACTTAATGGAATATAAGAGCTAATACTACGAGTTTCAAGTACACAGCTATTAAAAATAGTAATACAAAAGCTTAGAGAGTATGAAGGAACACCTTTTACAGAGATGACAATGTACACTACAAACTTGGGAGTGTCTGGCCTCGATTACACATGAAGCATGTAAGGAACAAGGCTCGGTGCGTCAGTCTTCGAAGATGGAAACCTCAGGTTCCGAACGTTTAAAGAGCGAGAGCTTGATGGTTTCCGTAGTCTTAGAGTCCTATCGACAAGCATAAATTCTTGAGTAACCGCAGAACAAGCCTGCTGATCGACATGATACTTGAACCTAAGGTTCCCAGCTCCGAAGACTGATGCTCGAAGCCTCGGTCCCTTAGTGCTGAATGCGTCATCGAGGCTAGGTGCTTCTGAGTTTGTAGTGCACGACTTTAAATCTGTAAACAGTGCCTCTTAATACATTCTGAACTCTTAGACTACTTTTTTTGACAGCTGTGCATTAGAAACTCGTAGTATTAGCTCTCGTATCGTATCGTATTTTTATGTCTTAGAGCCGTTCGATATATCCCACGCCCAGATTTTTTTAGTGTTCATCAAGATAAGAGTACGGGTTTGCAGTAAAACTTTACAAATAATTATATTGCACACATTTAATTTGCGTAGATTGATAGATAATCTGATGTTATCCATCTCAACTTTGATTGTTTTGCATGCCACTACTGGGAAAAAGTTATAAGCATAATATGAAAATTATTAACTTAAATTTAGTATATGTATACTAATTAAAGCACACATTTTGATCAGACAAAATTATTTCGTATACTTTAATAAAAAGAATCAATTTTACTGATAATCGATAGTTGCAAACATTGCTTTTATAATTTACAATTATTGTGGCAGTTAATAGTAAGCTATTTAATTAGTATAACCGCTCATAAACAAATTGATCAAAATATTTCTTCACAACAATTTAAGTAATGCATAAATTTAATATTTGTTTTTGCAAGCCGCTACAGGAATAAAAAATCAATAATTTTTAGTCCTGAATCATTAAGAGCTATCGACAGGTATTGTGAGTATAATTTCTTCGGTTTTTTTAAGGAATTCGGGTGAATCATGTAACGTGAATGACTTCTACTCTATTAATCTAGACAAAACATTTTCCAACTTAGAAGTATCTCGTCGTATTTTCGAGACACATAATAGTGTGTCCAGATCCTTTTGCAAAATCAAAAAAAGTTACACGATACCGGCCATGGATCCAAATTTACTTACATATAGTCAGCCCCCTCACTTTGGGAGAAGATGCAGCTTTGTCTTTGGTGACAAATTTAGTCGGAGGTATGAAGCTTCCACAAAAAATCGTGAAGTTGCCTTTAAGGTGCGTTATCGATGTCTCCTAAATAGCTTCCCACTCCCAACGAAATTTATTACCAGGGGTATTAGTTAGTGTTTTTGGCGAGCGTTAGTCGCTAGCTTACGTAACGCCGGAGTGAAGCGTTAACGTCTAATTTAATCATAACGTCATTATTTAAAGCGTTTTTGATATTTATTACAGGGTATTGATATTAATTAATTCTAATTTTTGGAAAGTATTGAAAAACTGAAGAAAAATTTACTGAAAATATAGATAAGGTAACATCTAACACCATGGTGAACCCAAAATCAATGTTGTTGGGTCAACGAGTAACCTTTATGATCTTCAAGTACGATAATCTTTTTAGCATTTTCGTTCGATTCATCTACTACTTATGTATATAACTAGGCCGGTTCTACCCCCACTTTAATTTCACCCCCAGTGTTCACTTATATCCCATCTAGATACTCATTAAAAACCGTTCGTGTACTGTTGTAGGCTATTAAGCCACGCTGGCGCTTCGTGGCATACACTTCTAGTGCAAGTATATCTGCATGCTTAAGCACTCCCCATGCGCGCATACTGCTGTAGGCTGCTGAGCCACCCCAGCGCTTCGTAGCCAGCACTCCCGGTGCAAGAGTACTCCTGCACGCCCATCTACTTGCTTAAGCACACTCCATTTACGTGTACTTGTGCAGGATGCAAAACTTCACTGTCGCTTCCTGGAGTTCACATGTAGTGCAAGCACAAATTCACGCCCTCATAAACGCGCCTAAGCACACTTGTCGACCCGTAAACTCTTACACATCTGCACATATGCGTCAAAATACACTTTAAACCAAAAAAAGAACATGATTAAGTATTAGCGAGTTATGCACAACGCTCGGCATGAGTAACACGATGCCTAATACTAATGCCTGATTTCATATCAATATGCCCTTTATTAGCGTGAGGATTGCATTCACCGACACATCTGCCGTCTTAGATCAAAAAGATTACCACAGGAATGGAGATTGTAGATATTGAGCATGCCCAAATGCGTTTGCGCATGTACACTCTTGCTCATGCGTGCGTAAGCACACGTCAATATGCACGTTTTCTCTTTTTTCCAGTCATTGCAGAAACTAGACTTCAAAGAAGCAAAACAAATATTCTAAACAACGCTAGCTTCATCATCTTAAATGCGGCTCGTTATTATGTATATAGTGGATAAGTTGACTAAGCATTGCTATGGCTCCGCCTTATTGTAGCAGCTATTCAGAGAGCTCCATTACAATTTCTAGGCAATTAAACTTATTGATGGCAAGCCCTAGGGTACATAATTAGTCCATAGTTATCGTAAGTCAGTCGAAGAATCTCTTCTGAGGGAGATCTCTAACATCGGAGCATTAAACCGGCATAAAGGAACTTTTTTTTCTGGAGAAAGTCTTCAGGGTTATAGCAGCAAATGAAGCTCTCAAAGATACAGTGAAGGTATACGACAAGAAGTTATTTAGAGCAGTACATAGTCAGCATTCAGGTGGCATATTGAGACAGCAGTGATGATAAACTTGTGTCATCTATGTATAAAGATATTCTTTACCCATGACAGCTATGTTTTTCAAGAAAATATAAAGAAAGCTTTGCTGAATCGTATTGCGATCAATTGAACATCAAACTTATATCTCTTCCTACCCAAATCAATAATGATGAATAAGTACACAAAAATATATACTTTCACTTCAAAAATTAGCTTAATCAGCAAACTACCTCGATATAATAGTTCCATGCTAATGTGCAGCAAATAATTAAGCAAGATCTTGATGAATTTTTACTATAAGTTAATGTGCCAAGTGAAAACAATCAGAGTTTGAAGTAAAGTGTTTTATCTGCACTATGTCCTAAACATCCTTTACATTTTCATAAATATTTGGAATTTACAAATTAATTAAGTTTTATACGTATCGATCTCCTTGTAATGCTTACGCAGATATCTGCTTTTAAAAAACAGAAAGAGGTCTTTATCAATCTATACATCTTGAAGGAACGGGGGAAGAAACCTCTTGTTTCCCCATGCCATGTGGCATCTAATAAAAAGAAACATGATAATCTTTTTAATACAATATCATTATCTTGATATAGATATAGAAGATAGAGTGATAAACATTACACAACCACCATGACTTTATTGGACTAAATAAAGAACTTATTAGGACTTGTGAGTGAAAAGACTTCAGGACATCATCATGCTCAATGCATGTGCAATAAATGCTTACATTTTTCTGTACTGCTCGATAATTAAAAGTAACTGAAGTGACCTGTGTTTAAATCAATAGACCAGCCAAAAATCAATAACGGAGAAATTTTCTCGAAAAGGTGGATTTTTTGAAATCATACGTAAAAAATTACGTTTTTTACGGAAAAAATGATAAAAAAAATTTTGAACTTCTAAATAAAAGTAAAAATCATGTTTGAAAATTTCAAACACTTATATCTTGTAAACATAAGGAAATATGGTAAAAATAAAACTACTGGCGTGATGGGTCAAGCATTTATATCGGTTTAATCTTTTATTTTTTTCCGACATGCTCAAAATTTTAAGAATAAAAGAAAAACTTCATCGTCCAGCCTTCATAATAACTGCATCCTGGTTTGTTCCAAAGTCAAGTTACTTTTACTACCGTTACAGTACAACCACTTTATGACCCCAAGAATGTCAAAATTCCTAACTGAACGGTAGCTCCGCGTAATATATGTGTATATATACATGCATACATGCAAGTCCGTATTTCTCCCATCTTCTAGTTTATAAGTGCGAACCACCACGGTGTCTCCATTTTTTTTCTATTACTGTGTATATAAATTTTACATGAATTATTATTAAATATTTCAAACTTTTGTTCGTTAACGCATGACTTTTTTGAGACTATGATAATCCACGTGAAAAAATATAGAAGCTATTAGTCTTTTTGTAAACAACAGGTGTTCATTTACGCTGGGTTGCAGCTCATATCATCCGCTAGGCAAACGTTTCCTTAAGAGGACGTCGGAGGGACTTGATGTATTCAGCGCGAAGTGTTGCCAACCTCATATAGCAAAAAAAAATCAGTACCTAACCTATCAGACAGCAAATATCCGAGTCTTATGTCCGGCAAGTCATAAGAGATGGCGTTAGTGTGATTCTAAAAACCAATTTCGAACCCTTTATGCATAGCTACGTATTAGTATAGTTATTGTAGATGTATTTTCAACAAACTTCCAAACCTGTATTTATGCCATTTTAATGATGATTATGCCAAGATTAGTATAACATCATGTGATGACTGTTTCTATAAACATTCTGTTTTGGAGAGAATGTCAGTTTTACCACATTTTTATTCTAGACATTTAATCTTGTCTCTTGAAGAACATCAAATTTTGTATTAAAAATAGGCATTTGATTATATCCATAAACGGACATATAAATTGCCATATTTGTATGCTAGATATTTGATTTTGTCTCTTAAATGGCATCAAATTTTGTATTAAAAATAGGCATTTAATTATATCCATAAACGGACATAAATTGCCATATTTTGATTCTGGAGATTTGATGTTGTCTCTTAAATTTCATCAAATTTCGTATTAAAAATAGGCATCTAATTCTATACATAAATGGACATATAAAATGCCATATTTTTATTCTAGACATTTGATTTTGTCTCTTGAATGACATCAAATTTTGCAAAATCGTTTTTTGATGAGTTGATGATAATGTAATGGAACTACTGTTCCAGCCTTGGATCGTATTGTAAGCAAATAGAAAACCACTTGCATTTCCAGAAATTGACTAAACCTAATATGCAGAGCTGTAAATTATAAAAAAGAAATAAACTTTTACTGCTCACAATGAAATACTAAGATTTTAGAATCAATGAGATGCACAAAAATCCAAAAATTTCATCACTATAATAAATCAGAAACCAATATTGGTGCTAATTTCAGTTACAGCTCTGTTCGATGAATGAAAAACTTTAGTTTAATCATAAGTTCACTGAGATTATATGTAAGCTAAGAAACCTTAATTGATAAACTGAAGATCTTTATATTTTACAAGCATGAATAATAAAAGTATTTTCTCTAATTTCCAGTTACTTCAAGTATGTGATGCTAAATTAATAGTTTATGTAGACTCCTTTTAATTCAACGGACACAGTTCAAACATATGCCACTCTCATGTAAAAATTTTTTTGTAATCTTTAAAATATTTAGGTATTATCAAGTGGATGTATATGAATCCAGATTCTCTGGTAGCAACGCAAGAAATGTAATAATATTTATAAGCTAGAATCAAGTAGTGGCAATGTTTGTAGTTAAAGATGTGTTTGATGAATCAGATGCACAAGTCCAAACATGATAGTCAACTGAAACTGTACTTCAGCAGTGAGACCTTCAATGACAAAGTGGAAATCTTCAAATCTTATAAGCACAAATGTTCATTGCTAGTCATTTAATAATGAATACTTGTCAGAAAAAGCCAAATCGTTTTCCAGATCGTCGACTATGAATTTTGTTTTCGAAAAACTATTATTGCTTTGTCATCTAGGGACATGTATTGAAAAAATGCCTGTAACTAAATAAATAATAATTAAATACACCATTAAGTGAATACATGAAAGACGAAAAACAAATGGTAAATTACACCACATTTTTTGGATGCTCTTATCAGTAATGTAAATCTTTTGTGTGACTAAAAGTACAGCTGTCAAATCCATTTATCCATCACAATCAGTAGCATGATTCATGTTACAGCCAGTAAAAATACATTTTCTTCATTTCTACCCCAATTGTTCATAAGATTATCAATTATACGAGAGATTTATGTTGTTATTACGCAGAGTAACTATCAGAACGGACATCGAACAAAGTTGTCTTGATTTGTGCCTTGAAACCCATATCCGCAGTACGCGATCAGTTTTATCCGGAGTAGTCTTCCAAGATTGATTAGCTTGTTTCTGAATTTGTAAAGCTGGCACTATGACCAAATCTATAGGACCTCTAACCAAAGGATCTCTGACTTCTAAGAGTTTCTTGATTATCAATGTTTAAGCAAGTATAAGATATGCAAAAGTTTTTCCTAAGACAATTATCACCATAAGCACAAATAAATATTGAAGTGTGATTCATAGATGTTATTAGCACTGGACATGAGAAAAAATATGATTTACCTGTATAAGTTAGAGCAATAACAATCGTGTTGGCCGCTTAGCAGTACTGGCCATGTTTAGCATTAAATGAGACTTGGTTGCTGAAACTTTGTTTTCTTCTTTGCACTAATACATACATATACGCATACATGTATAGGCCAGTTATTTGAATAAATAAGTAATCTTAGTATTCAATGTAAGCACCATTATGCTTGATGATACACAAAAAAACACAAACAGTAACAGAATTCTTTATGCACGATGTAGCTAATCTTCTGAATTCAGAGCGCCAAGTCACACTGTATTATCGAAGTGGGGAAAAGCTATTTAAATTTAAATATAAGTACAAGATTTATTTGTTGTGATGACAATACATCTTAATAATAAATCTTATTTACATTTATGATTTTCATCCAACAAATGTATCAGCGTAGTATCGCAAATAACCGTATATAATTGTACACATTACGAAAAAAGGTGATCAAGGGCAATTAAACCAGATTGGATTTTTTGTTTTGAAATAAATCCTTGAATTTTTATAAAACCCACTGCAGCCAACTGTAGCCAAATTAAGTTCTGTCATTTTGAAAGTTGTAAATTTCAGTTATTTGATTTAAAAAAAAGCTCCACACTCTCGCACTGACTTACACATTAATATATATGTATATATTTCAGTGAGAAATAAGTACTTTCTCTATGTTAAGATATGATGAAAAAACAATTTTTTTTTAATTGCTAACATTCGTGTGGTTTTTAAACGATAGTTAACATGATACATAAATGAGCAATAATTGATGCATATTTTATCCATTCATTTTCTTAAGAACTTTTATTGAAAATTGTCTCCACATACAATCTATAAGAATAGATTATATTGTACCTAAGTATTTAACCATTCTAAAATAACTATTATACGTCAAAACCCTTCCAGAAAGGAAACATTTTTTTTTGGATTCTGTACACTTTTCAACTAGCTTCTGCCCATCGTGCGGTTATGGAGCCACATTAATATAAGATTGGTAATCTTCACTAGTGAGATCGTAATTGTTTTACTGCTAACTTATCAGCATTTAAGGCTTCCTGAAGATTATACTTTGGCGGTGAATTCTCTAGTGATTGGGCAGAAAAGATTTCGTTTCGACGATAAGCAACGTAACTACTGTGAAACCAACTAGATTACGATCTCATTCTCAGAATTCTAAAATTTTTATTGAACCTGCTTCATCACGTTCTTAATCTTATAAGTCCAATATTCATATTGAGACAGCTTAGTCACATTCTTATTCTCAGGAGCTTCACATTCCCATAGAAAATACACAAGAACATTTACAACCGCAAATTGTACCAAGTGAGTACAATAATAATGATAACTACTTTATTCGCGCTTTGCTAGCAGACAAAAGAAAAGGTGCCGTACATATGATCTCTAGTGAGGAATATTTTCAGTACTTTATTGAACTTCGTAGCATGAGCAATACTAATGATGACAAAATTATCGTTGAAAGATTACGACGATTTGAGCGTCTCGGTAATCCTGTTCTTTGCATCACCGCAAATGTGAATTAAAGGGGAACCAGCAAATGTCATACCATTACCTCGACAGTATTACTTGGTCGATTAAAAGTCCACTATAAAGACAAATTTCATATTTTACAAGAAATATGAGAACAGACAGTTATTTATTACAACATTAATATTTACTATATTTGCAGCAAATATTACCTTAGTAAAGAAAACATTAGTGATTTAAAAGAAAACGTTGTATTAACCACAGCTACTTTAATAATGCGGACCGACATCTTATCAACTAAAAGAATTTATGAAACCAATCCGTCCGCCGAAGACTTTTTAGGAAAAAATATTTTTGATACTCCACAGTCCCTTCAAAATCTGGTTACTGAACTACTATTCGATGATTCAAAAGGCACGATACACAAGCACGAACCAAAATGGGATATGATAATGCATTTATTCATGATGTTGGTTCGGTCAGATTCATTTTCATCAATACTTTAACTTGCTATGGGAATTTACGTTTTACAAAGAAAGGGAAAAAATCTATTGTTGATCTCCTATACAAGTTAGGTGTTTGTATGACTTACGATCCGTGTAGTTATTTGAAAATTCTTCTGTACTGCATCCACCGACAAAGGAAATAATACAGGATGCTTTTATTAAGTTTTTATTCAAAAATACCGACCATAACGTTAGTACTTTGAATGGTCAAAAATCTTTTCATTGCCTAGGAGGCATAGCTGCTTATACATTTTGCAGCAAGTTAGTGCAGAAAAATGAATCAACAAACTGGCTTTATAACTTGTATTCAACCATTGTATTATAAAAAACGTAGCATTGTGGATAACGAATAAGATAAAAAATAGAATATTGTTTAATTTTGTTTAGGTGTATTTATGTTCTTATGTCGTATTTTGGATCGATAACTTTTACAATGGAGGGCTCAGGACTAGAAGAATTGTGGACTATCATTTATGCTCCGCAGTCTGTAAAACAATTAATGTCCGGACATGCATTATACCGTGCATTGAGAGCTTGTTTCAACTTTCACGGCGATCGGAATTCATATACATAAGAAGATTTCAACTGCTGATGCTGATAAAGATCACCTCTTTGACCTTTTTAAAGCCATATGGAATAAAGGAAGACTCGACGATTCCATGGCATTTCGTGACATCAATTATTTCCATGAAAACTCGCGCATGACAATACGAATATGCAATTTAGATTCAATCGTGGGAAGATTAACCAAATTATTATTTAAAAAATAGAATCTTTGGACGCAGTGGTGCGACATTAAAATTATGGATTCAATATTTTGGATGCATGGCAACATTTTGGCAATCTATAGATGCAGAGCGATTTAGTAATGTAAAATTTCATTTGCAAAATGCTAGGGAAATCTTGCCTCTATACCACACCACAGGACACTTTACATACGCAAAGTGTGGACAAATTTACTTACAGGATACAAGAGATCTGGAAGAAAAAATTCCGGACACAAAATTTCATCTCTACGCAGAGCGCAATTACTTTAGTCTCAGAAGATCAGGTAAAGCGTGGTTAGGAGTATGGTCTGATCAAGACAATCCTTAATACATTTTTTTGTACTGATTTAAAAAACGGAAGGTGTCACGCCTATCATTGTTTCTCGCTATTTATCAGCTATGCCATCGGCTTTTTCTATAATAGAGTGCCTTGAAATGTGTGATGCATTGAGAACGACTTCTAGTATTCAACATGTAGATTTATATACCTATAGTTTGGTCCTACAGTGTACGATACCGAGATATTTTTCAATCGTACTTGGATCATGTTTTAACAAATTTAGATGATGACTACGTAATAGTTTTTGATGGTTATAGTCAAAAAGATATTGGAGCAAAATCATATGAAAGGTCTGTTTTTTGTAATATTCACGAGAAATCATTTTACTACTGGTTTTATTAGTGGTTTATTATGATATAAGTATCGTCAAAAAGAACGAACTTTAGCAAACGCCAATATCATTGAGGCTCTGGTCACTATGACCAACTGAAACTTCTTTCCAACATTGACAATAAATATCAATTCGTCTATGAATCAGCAAGCCTTCAAGATCAGCCTGCGGCTGTGGTAGGCTGAAAAAAATAAGAGAAAGAAAAAAATTATCCTGTCATTGAAAAAAATTCCCGCATTAGTTGAAAATTGCGAGATATACAAGAAGTAATGGGATGTTTACCGTACGAAAAGAGACATTGATCCATAGCAGTCTACGAATACAATGTTGAAACAACAATTATTGAAAGAATTGTATGTAACCACAGAGAAAATTCTGTCTTACTTCTATGAATTCTAGCCTGAAATTTGCTCTACAAAAGTTAATGATCTGCGACGTATTGTATTCTGTAAATTGGTAAGTGCTTCAAGAAAGCAAGTATCATTAGCCATGCTTCCACCTAGAACAGAAGCTCTCCTCAAACCCGTTAAGGAGGCTCCGTCATGAAAATTTCCGAAAAGATACACATCATATCGTACAAATAAAGGTTCGCTGAATCCAATGCTGACCTAATTTATACCCTGAACCTGTGAAAATCTTGAGAAATTCGAGCTCAAAGTTTAAACATATGCGTTGATTTACATGGGGCATAGTAACAAAACGAATTGTTTAAGTCTACAGCCAGTCAAACGTAACTACTTTCACAGAATAAATATATATCTTTCAAATACAAAGTCTTCCTCTTTCATATGCCGTGATAAAAAAGAAGGGTAATCGGTGAAGATTGTAAGATATTAATAAGATATATAAAAAAATATCAGCTGCCTCTGACGGAGAACTATACGATATACCTTTTTTTTTTTTTATATTTAAATGTATTGACCTCATTTAAGGTATATACACTAACTTTATTCAGTTTTAATAATACATATTGAATACATTATAAATACGAAGTGCTTACATACTGGGGATTATGGTACAAGAGATGTGAGACATGGTATAAACGGGTCGTGTGTAACTACCTTATAAATCTAGGCCACCAAACGCAGTGGCTCTTTTGATGCGGTAGTACTTGAGCTTAAAAGCAAGAATAGTGTCTTTTTAGAGTTCGTATATGATCTGTTAAACTTTTACATTACATTCCAAGAGAAAGTTACACTTAAAACGCACGCATCGATATTTGGTTTTGCAATAATACATTCAATGTTTAAAGGGGGGTACATACCGATATCCGACAGTTTTTTTAACATGGATTTTCTTATTTGCTTGTATAATTCACAGTTCCAAAATACGTGATTAAGGTCTTCTTCATTGTAGCCACATTAACACCTTGGGTCAGTAATTATATGTTTACGGTACAGAGATTCCGAAAGGCTATGGTGGTTAGAGCGCATTCTGTTGATAGTGACTATGACCGATCTGGGAAGTGCCTTCCGATCGAGCCAGGGACGTTTATTCGGCAAATACATTAGATCAAAATAAATTTTTCCCTTATCTCGGCCATCGCGTCAATTTTTTGCTTCAGAGGCTTCATACAAGTATAGCTCAAACCTTTGGGTGAAATCAGTAAAGTTTATTGTAGACGGGGTAAAGGTAGTAGAGGTTATAGCCGTCTTTGCTAAGGAGTCAACCGCGTCATTAAAATCGATACCTGAATGCGAGGAAATCCAGATGAATTTAATATAGTTGGAGGAATTTTTCGATATAAATTCTGAATATTTTTTTCTTATTTCAAAAACCAGATAGGTTATTTTGACAGTGAGATTAGTTGAATTGAGGCTTTGGAGAACGCTTAGAGAGTCAGTAAAGATCAAAAAATTTGAATTATCGAAAGAGAAAGTGTATTCTATAGCTTTTTAGATGGCTGTACATTCAGCTGTAAATATTGAAGTACATTTAAAGAGACTAGTGGTGCTGTACAAGTTTGTAGAGGGGCAGCAGAAGGCTGCACCTACGTAAGGGGCATTTTTTATTTTGCTGCCGTCTGTAAAAAGGGCGTATGCCTGGTGTTGGTTCAAGTAATTTAGTAGAATTTGATTTGGAACAGGTGTATTTTTTAGAGTATGACCAAAATTTAAGT
>JAPYYV010005585.1:0-19584 GCA_030522625.1 Copidosoma aretas | reverse complement strand
AAACAAGCTATTGAATTGTGGGGGCTGCCCCCAAGTGACTTTTATTTTTAACATTTAAATGCTTGCACGCGCAAAAAAGTTGTAATAAAACTTTTTGCAGCATTCATCACGCGCAATAAATTTATAATTGTTTTATATTCAAAGAGTCCTGGGGGCCAACTTCTTAGAGCCTCTCCTTGACAGGGAGGGGGGTAGGGGGTACTTAATAACTAATCGGTGTATTGCCTGAGTCCTGACCGGGTGTCTACGTATAAACACCAGGACGTTCAGGACTAACTCCTGCACACCTCCCGCTCACGTTGTCCATAACGACATATATACTTACATATATAAGCACATATACACATACACACACGCGCATGCGCATGCATGCATGCATGCATACATGTATACATCCATAGATACATACACATACATACATACATACATACATACATACATACATACATACATACATACATACATACATACATACATACACACATACATACATACATACATACATACACACATACATACATACACTTGACAAAATTGATTCGTTCCGAACGTCACGTCAATTGCTAAGTCGTATGACGGTTAATTTCAAATAACCATAAATAAACATGGGTTATGTGATGTCAGTGACGTTGTGTAACAACCACGTTCAGAACAAATCATTTTTGTCAAGTGTACATGCATACATACATACATACATACATATATACATAGATACATACATACATACATACATACATACTTAGTTACAAAAAGAGTTTGAATTAGATTTCAACAAAAAAGAATATGATTCGGAGAGTCCCGCATAAAATCATGGTTTGAACTCCTCAAAATCAACGAATTAGGGAAATGTTCCATGATTGATATTTTACTAAAGTCTCATTGGCACAACGATATAAATTGTCATCGCTATGATAAAAATGATAAAAAGTGTAGAAATAAGTCTTTTAATTAATCATGCTTCTACAATATGTCGTACCATATTTTTTTCTGAACCCTCTGAAAGTTTTAAACATGTATAACCTGACGTAGTTTAATAAATTAATTTACAAAAATTTCCAGTCAGAATTTTAAATCAACTTTATTTCGTCAACAGTGATAGTACAGGATCTTAAAATGGACGATGATAAACTATTGAGAGTTCTTACTGTAAATGTTGTGAATCTTTAGTTTCTATTTTAAATTCTATTAAAATCATATCCGAAACATCACTAAAATAAAAAAAATTATGAAAAACAACAAGCTTATTTAAATGGTCTACCTCTTGGAGGTGAATTAAAACCGAACTTTAGGTCTGCTTGTGGAATCACCCGGCTTAAGAAAGGCAATCTCGAAGATTCGGGATTGATTTTCAAATGTGCATTTATGGATGGTAAGAAGTATTGTGCCAAACCGAGACCTTTATCAAATAGATTATGTACATGATATTGTGGATGATTTTGTTGTGTTGAATATGTTTCAGGATTAGTGTATTCATATCTATTCATAGTATTAAGACCAGAAATTTGTTGTCCAATCGATGGCCTATGTCTTGGAGATATCGCAGTAGATTGGTAAAAATTATTTGGTGGGCCGAGTTGCTGACTTTTATCTGATGCGTATTGATTATATTCATCTTCGTTTGCAAATACCGGTGGGACATTTTGTGAATCACCTAGTATTTTTTGGTCATTAATGTATCCCAAATTCCCACTTCTAGTATATTTTTGAGGTTCAGGTACCGAAAATTTATTTGTTGATCCAAGACCGTCTTTTCCTTGCATCGGTGAAAATATGGGCCCATTCTTACCTGGCGATAAAAAGTTCTTATCAAGTACTCCATTTACATTTGCTTCTGCTAGTGAAAAAAATTTATTAAAGAGGTTACTTGGTTGTGTGCAATAATTATTAAACTTTTAGATAAAATCTGCCTACTTTGTGGTGTTCCATAAGTTAGATCTCTTCCACGTCCAATATCAATATTTGCATTTTGAAAAAGACCTCGTGGCTGATTTTCAGATTGTGTATGAGTTCGTTTATTCTCACCTTGGTTTATTTTACTTGGAGAAAGCGTATTTGGTTGATTACTCAAATGTGTAGAATCTTCGATGTCAACATACTCATCTCCATTTGCGGATTGAGATGGAACATTTGGTTCCTCACCTGCTTGTGATGGTATATTTTAAGAAAAGTATATTTTTAAGCTCTGAAAGCTGCAAGTTAGGGTTTTAAATTCGATTCTAATTGTTAAGGTGACAAAAAAGCTACAATTTGTAATCGTACGTAATGATGAATGGTTATTTATGCATGCATGCAGGAAAATAACTTGCACAAATTGCGTACAAGATTGTTCACAATAGGTGTGAGAAAAATCGGTTCATTGATCAAATACTAAAAAATGAGACAAGTGTTTTCGGCTTTTACATTTCACATGATAATTTATGAAATCACATGAACATATGTGCGTTCGTAGTAACGAATTTAAAGCTATAGCAGTTAATGGTGGAGGTAAAGTGAGCTGAGATTAGTGTTGTTGAGAAGTATAAGGGGAAAATTGTGCAAAAAACTCAGATTTTGCCTCTGAAAATAAAAAATTTATGGTTTAAAATTCACTGTGTATGTCTATCATTGACAATTTTATTGCAGATGGGCTGTAGCAGCTGCCATCTATATTTGACGAGCGCGCGGTGGCTCAGTCGGCTAGGCTGTGGGCTGTGGGTCGGCACGCGGGAGACCGCGGTTCGATTCCCGGCCTGTGCGACGTCACGAACAAAGCACCTCTGTGATTTTTCACATGTGCTTTAATTCCCCGCAATGCTCCTCGAGAAGGGATGGGCGATCTTCTCTCAGCAAAATTGCCTGTTTACCCCCCCCCCCGCTCCCTACCCCCCTCACTGTCATGGGGAGGCCTCCCATCTCTCATCCCTTCCCTTTCCCAATTGCTCAGTGCCCAGAGTAGTGCCCTTACAATAGGAGCCGGACGTATAGCAGGATAATATAAAAAAAAAAAAAATCTCTATTTGACACAAAGAGTCTGTGAAACTTAGCCAAAGAGTGTTATTTACTTATTATTTATGTTATTTTAATAACAACTCTTTGAACGGATTTTTTAGTAGATTATCACAACTCGTTCTGTCTCTTTCTGGATTGACGTTGCCAATCATACTGTTACGGAACAATCGAGCATGTATTTAGATATGAAATCAGTGTGAATTTTTATCTCGTATGCATAGCGAAAAAAGAGAAGGTTATTTTGATGAAAGTAACACGTGTTATCATGTTCCTATGTTTTGTTGTTGATTTTTGGTTGCTAATGAGTAGTTCGCGAAAAACTGACACCGAGTCAAGTCGCACAAGCTGCGAATAATAAATATATAAATTCGGAAACGATGGTTGCTTAAGTTTTTATTTCTCGGCGCGAAGCTGGCTTTGTCAGTTACATATTTATACTTTGAGAATATTCGTTTGATTTGTTACCTGGTTGTGCAGAATCGTGTTTGGTATCATCGAGTCCATCTTTATTTGCCGATTGAAATGGAATATTGTGTTGGACGCTTCGTTTTGGATGATATCTTGAAGATTCTGACGGGTTTCTGTGATGTGAGTCATCTCTTTTCGTTCGATGAAGTTTATTTTCATTCGGTGATAAAGTCGATGGATTTGACAAGTCAAATACCTTGTGATAATCATCAATCTCGGAATCAACTTTTCCGTTTTCTCCTGCAAATGTTTCGGGGTTGTAAGCTGCAAGTTAGAATCACTAATGCAATTTTGTTTTGTTTGAATGTTGATAAAAAATCTTTATTCATAGTTAATAATATCTGGTTGTTTCTGAGTCCCCATTTGTGGTACCCTTTTTTAGTAAAAAACGAACTGTTAGGAAAATTACCTTGTTGCATTAAATCTCCATGTTGTCTATAAAAATGTATGTTTTTATTTAAATTTTGTGGATCAGCCCAACGCGTTTCATCATCCCCATACTTGATATTGCCATTTTTACTTTGAGAAAATTTTTTTGAGTCATCTTCGGAATGTGTGGAATCTCCTTTGGATTCGACATACTGATTACTTTTTGATTAAGTGATAGTAGATAAAAGGGAAACATCTATTTATTTACCTTGTCCATATTCACTATTTGCATGTTTTCTAATAGATCGACTTGGATCATTTGATAGATCATCTTGTGTCTTGAAATTTCCAAATTCACCATGTATATCTTCATTTGATTGTGTATAATCGTTATCAAGTTCGAATTCCGGCCTATGGCTGTCTCCAGTGTCCTTTCCCGGTTTTGTACCTAATATTGCTATTTTTGATTGATCAATATTTTCTAATTTATTTTCCATATAGTTACTGTTTATCGCGCGTTTTGAATTATCTTCTGCTTGTACAGATGGAAGCATATTGTTTTGATCGTACTCTCCAAACTGATCATTTTCATCCCTATATAATCCAACAGTTGGTTGTGTATTGCCTTTTAATATCTTATTGTCTTCATCATTTTCACTTTTTGATGGTATTGGGACACACGGAAGTTTTTTTGTCTTGAAGTCAACAACATTTTTGTTGGTTTCATCGACTTCATTAAAATTTTTAGAAATACGTTTACTACCAGTATCACGGTCCTTATTTGGAGTTAATGGAGCGTGTATTTTCTTTTCGGACTTGTTACTTTGGATATTTCTGACACCAGGTGGAACATATGTATTATAAGGGTTTCCTCTTACTTGAAAATATTGAGTTGGTAATAAAATCGCTAGTGCTATAATTGGCTGAAATCATAAAACAATTTATTATTGAATTCATAAGATAAGTTAGGGGTCGTTCACAAATATCGTGGACACGTTTAGGGGGGCGGGGGAGTTTGGTTGAATCATATGGATGTTTATGCTGGAGGAGGGGTGGCCAGGCAATAAGTTTACGTATGACAAAACACTTTTTTTTATTCTAAAACATTAGCTTTTAAATTATTTTTACCTAATAGTTGAGATACAAAAATTTTTTATTTTATTTGGAGTCACTTCTCTTTAAATCCCACTATGTCTTTTGTTAAATGAGGCATTCTTCGATCAACATTGCTAAATACGCTTTTACTCAGCGCTACTAAGATTATGAAATTCAAAATTGTAGACCCTTTAGAAATTCCCGAGGAACCAACGTCAGCTCCTATACCCATTATCAGAGACATAAAAGCTTGTGTAACTGAAGGAGTTCCGTTCGTTGAGGACGTTTATGATAATTTTTGACTAATTAAACTATATATTTATATTAATACTTATTATGACTAACGTTATATGCTTCGTTTGAAAAATCATCACTTTGCCATGATAAAAACATTAAAATATCTCTATATTTAATAGTTATTAATTAATAATAGATGTATTATTTACAATTTCCTTTCAAAAATGTAGAAAAAAAAGAAGTCAGCGTAACTTTGGGGGAGGGGGGGGTAAATTTCTGATTTACACAAAGTCCACACGGGGGGGGGGTCGAAAAATCGAAAAAATCTTCCACGGCATTTGGGTATGACCCCTTACTCTTGAGAGGTAGTCTTTTATACTGATGCAAAGTAATGTGCGCGACGTAAGCTACCGTTAATAAAAACCTTCGAGTTTCCCAATTAAAATTTGCATTTTAGCAACCGTACTCTAGTTTTACCTGAATAATATAGCATACTTTTTTTTGTTAGTACATCAACGTATGGAATACTTAATATATAGGCGCATGCACTAAAAAAAAGTTAGGCGATACCATAACCATTACAGCCGGTGATAACATGTTGAAGTTTTGGAGCTCACGCGTGAAGTAATAAATTAAAGTAGCTTTCTGCCATCGAAAGCACTCCAGGATTTTTATTGAGTTCGAAAATTTTGTTCTGTCATATGTAGATGGCACACTGTCGGGTTTAAAAATTGGACGATTGGGGTTTAATTGATAAAAAAATTTTAGTGGGCGTTTATATTTCACAGCAAGCTTAAGATATAGTTTTTAACAAAAGTACTTCTTCATACGCTAATAAATTAAAAATTTTGTGTCTACTGACTGTTGTTTATAATGCGAGGAAAAGATATGTTCATTAACAGTGCAAATAAAATTGTCGACATATATACAAATTAAATAATACATACAACCTTAATGTCAATTAAACAATTATTTTAAGTTTCTTTTTTCATTTGTTGAAATTTGTATGCTTCATAACTCGTTCTAAGGTTATACGATTTTTTAATATATTTTACGTTTTTTCGTTATGATGTACCAAAAAGATTTATTTGTAAAGTAAGCGCTCATCATTAACAACACGAATACCTCAAAACATCTCTACAAACAATTTCTTTACAAATTATCGACGTTTTGAAATCATTTACCTATACTATAGCAGTTCATAACGCTAAGAATACGATTTGCTTCCATTCCATCTTTGGTTCCACTTTTCAATAACACAACGGTTTACTAATTATAATTTCAAGTCAAAATTTTTTTTTTGTGCTTCAAACCATAAATATTTTGAAAATCTCATTGCTTATTAAGTATAACACCGTAGTGGATTTTTTCTAGCATAACAGTACCATATATTTTTGAAATATTAATTTGAATGTATTTGAAATAAAATAATTATTTAATTTTTGCCTATACTTTAACACTTTTTTTACTTTAAATTATGTTTTTTTTTTTTTTTCAAATTGAATGGGCTATTATTATTGACCGAAATTTTGTCTAGTACTGTTTTATATGAAATAATAAAAATAAAATTTTTGTTACATAAATAATGCAATATATTTTTATAATTAAATTATATTGCAATGCATTTAAAAAGGATCGATGCCTCTCTCTCTATTTACTACGATTGATGAAGAAACAAATTCTGTTCGTCTAAAAATTTCAAAGTACCGACATTACTAATATGAAATGAGAAAATTATAGATGAAGTCAATTATTTATCATATAAGTATAAGAAATTATAAGAAGAGATATAATGAAAAATTCATGTATATTGTATAATTCTATTAGTTATTTTATCATTAATGTGATATCGTTTTAAAGTTACTCGACCTGTTTCGTGCAATAAGAATGAAGAATTTTTCACTGCAAACTGTAGTTTGACTATAATAAATATTGATACAAATTTGAAATTAACATTTTTTTATAATTTTAGAAATTGTATCAAAGTTTATATTAGGTATGTACAACAAGCAGTAAGCAATATCAAGAAAAAGCTTTCAGCCAATTAAGTCATAGTTAAATGTATAAGGTATTACTGCCATTTTTTTGCATGACATTTAAAGCTTACTAATGACAGCGCATTTCAAAACTTACAAACTTTAATTTTTTTTTAAATTACAGCTCATGCAACTAGGTCATAAAATAACTTATGGGATTAATATCATAAAGATGAATTTTGATATAACTACGAAGCAAATTAGCTTAATGCTGGTATTACTGACATGTGCATGTACTACTAACAGACAATTACCACCATTATATTAATTGCTGTCAATGTATTACTTTCAGCTTGTTATCTTCTAAAATATGAGAAAATTAATGTGAATTTTCATCAAAATTATCATTGAATGATTTGCAATAATTTTAATAATTGTAATAGTAGCAACAAATTTTTAATCACACCGTCTCAAATTGTATGAAATACAGTCACCTTAATAATCTCAAAATATTTCATCATTACTTTCTTGAATTTGTATAAAGAAGTAACTTTGTACGCCTATGTATATTTTAGATAAATTTACAGATATTTTGCATGATAAAAACGATTTAAAAGTGGATCATTTTATCCATGGCACAACAGTTTTCTATGCAAGTATCCACTCAAATATATTCGTTCACGAATAAAATCGAGTTTGGATAGAATTATTAATAAGTGATTACTATTATTACATCGGTGATACAGTAAACTCAACACAATATTTTTTCAAATGAAATATTTTATTGTTAGAAATATTTATGGACCATTCTATACAAAATGTCAGGAATTTAAGTAGTGGCAGTATTACCCACATTAGCCTTAAGTGGTTTTTTTATTGTTGTAATTCATTGCTATAATTCACATTGTTGCATATCTTTTTTTTTAATATAGACATTATAAACCAATTTTTGGTTACTTGAGATCACAAAAATAGGAAATAAAGTATACAAAAACAGTACTACATCACTACTACAGGTGCAATATATTTTTTGATTTATATACACGATTTTTAACTTTTGGCAACTTAGTAATTTACAACTTACCCATTGAATCATCATACTGCGTTCTGCGTTCCAAATTTTCTCACTTGAAAATATGAATTGTTTTCAAGTGTGCACAATATATATCCGCATGCACAATCGTGAAAAATGTATCGCTGTTATGAATGTCGTGACACTAAAAATGAAGTTTACAGCATAAAAATCTTTGACTAAAATGTGTACATCTAAAATTACTATGTATCTACTAACAATATAGAAGTTACACAATGTATTGAGTTTCGGATAAAAAAATTTAATCTTTGGAAAATTTTTTTTGATTCATGTATAATAGGTATATCTATCCGTACGTATGTCATGAGAAACCTTTGTTATCTGACGAATTTAACGAATAAGGTCTATTTTAAAAACTTCTTTTATTTACCAATCAATAATACATTCATAATGAAAATGAATCTTTTGTACTCCCTTTAAAAAACTATTTAATTTAGGATTGCAAGCTGCAACACTTTGGTTATTAATTCAATCTTCGGCTAGTTGTTTACTATACAGCCTCCGTGTAACAAATATAAAATATGTTTCGACTTGTACACTGTTCGACTTCTTAATTCGAAAATTGTATACATCATTTTTCTGGCTAATCATTTGCACGAATATCGAATTACATTCTATTAATAATTACAAGTTACTGGGTACAAATTTTAGAGTTATCTTTACGTAAGTAAGTCTAATTGTTTCACAAAAGAAGAACATCAGTTTCCTTGAAATCATGTGTTTACTATCACATAAGCTATGTTGCTGTTATAAATATTTTTAAGTAGCTAACTAAGTAAAAAATACCAAACATTTTAAAATGGTGGTATGATTTTGTGGATTTTTCGACCGGCAGGGTTTTCTTAGGGGGCAATTACTAGTTTGTCCGCTGAAAAAAATATTTTTTCTTCGGAATTCATGTATTTGATCATTTTTATATCAGTGCTATTATCTTCTTTTCTAATCTTATCTCTAACTACTGTATTTTAAAATTTTCATAGTTTGCATGAATTTATTGTATTATATCTTTTATCCTTGGTTCTTCTTATGTTATTGCATCTGGCCCTGTGTCACTGACGTATTACGTACACACTGGTTTTTCAGCTATATACGTTTTTGTAAAATTATTTTTAGTAGATGGTACATAACTTACAGTTCTTGAAAAAATTCCTCATATCTCCCAATTTTATGTACTTGAAACGGATTATATTTATGATCTAGAATTCCTTATTTTATTTCTTAGGTTATTTGTGCACATTCGTAACACATCATGATGACCCTATGAAACAAAGTGTTTTAATAGCAAATTTTATTGCTCCATAAAAAAGAAACTAAGTGTTCATAAATTATTCATGTAAAAATCCAAGTAATGCGCACGATGAGAAAATGTTTAATGGTCTTTTTTATGTTAAGTATTCGCTCCGATCCAGTGCAGATTTAGCGCCCCCTGAAGCAGACAATTGACAAAGGTTCCTATATGTAAACAAACCGACGGCGTAGCTGTTCAGACGGGCAAACGTTATTAATTTCTTTTACTTTTTATTAATTTTTATATTATAAGAGCGAGCATGTCGAGCAAGCAAAAAACCAATACAAGTGATAATGTATTAATGCGTAATATTGTAATGAGGATGTAATTTCATACAGTACAGCATCGGGTGATCTGCTTTTTTTTCCAACACCGGAGTGTCCACGTTATGGGTTACGTTGTTCGTCTGAGATTCACCTATGAACTTACATCCTTATTACAATGTTACGCATTGGTTTTTTGCTTACTCGACATGCTCGCTCTTATAATAAAAAATAAAAGAAATAAATAAAGTTTGCTCGTCGTCTGAACAGCTACGTCGTCTGTTTGTTTACACATAGGAACTTTTGTGTTTTGTTTGTCAATTGTCTGTTTCAGATGGCGCTACATCTGCACTGGCTCGGAGCGAATATACATTACTTTTGGAAAAATGCAAGATAGTTAAAACTTTACGGCTTAAATATTTCATCGTTAGCTTACATTCATTTACTTTGAATATTAATAATCCTTCTAATATTTCTGCATTACAACCATCGCAATTCATCTATCAACCATCGTAAGGTAAATTGTGGGTGTGTTCCAGAAAGGCTTTCCGACACTTACCGACAAATTTAACATGATATACGATGTCGTAAGACATTATTAAGTTGTCGGAAAGCCTTTCTGGAACACACCCTATATATTAACTTTAAAATCGATATTTTCTAAAATTGAATTTGCACTTGAAAATAGTGATCCTCTGATAAGCGCACATGTCTGAAATATGCACTTACTAATATTCGAATTTCTTGATAAATATAGAATATTAAGAATTCTGATTCGATCCGTTGTAAGCGATCCATCTATGCGTTTTGTTCTAAATTATATATACTAGACATGCCAGGCGCGCTCTTTTCTGATATTTTTTGATGACAAACATTTCGATAGATTTTCTCTTTGATTTGTATTTTGTACCATTGGCAATTTTTTGTGTTCTTAGACCAGCATGTAAAATGCGAGAAAAGAGCCCTTGATTCTTTACATTAGAAATTTAATGTTATTTTTGAACAAAAATTTTATTGAAACGTGAAAGTCACATTAAGTAATTTACTCATAATACATTTCAAAAGATATATTTAAACTTTCGCTGATTATACGTGCAGCTAAAAAAAACATGCGTTATGCGTATCCTATACACAAGCATTATTACTGTAAATCATGTTTTTCGTCTAATTTTTTATTTCAATCAAGGATGTACATACAACTAAAAATTTTTCTAGTGAACTTAGTAAAAACTTGAAATTAAATTTTTTAGTTACATTTCAGAAACATTCTTTTCTTTTTTCATCCGCGGGTTTCATTTGAAACATAGTCATGTGATCATCTACAACCAATCACATTTCGGCCAATAAAAAAGGCTTCATTCGAAATTATATATATTCTTCTTTTTTAAATGATAGAGATGGATGGGAAAGAAGGCTTTCTTGAAATTAAATTCGAAGAAATATATGTTATTATCAAAGATTTATTTTAAAGTAGAATATGTCGTCTCGCAAAATTATTATGAACCGAGCATATATAGATAAGTATAAGAAGTATCTTATAACTCTGTGAAATCGATCAGTGACATAATATATGATTCAATCTCTGCGGTTGAAAAAATGCTGATTGCCAGATCCCAACTTTTCCTGTGCTTGGTTTTATCATTACACGCGCAGCTGTTGAAAAAACTCATTTACACTTTACCTACCGATGCTTCTACAGCTGTAGGTATTCAACAGACAATTGTATGATATATCATCACACAAATGTTTTTTTACAACATTATTGAAAAACAGAGGTCTTTTTTAACCTTTATTCACTGTAGTTTTGCACACATGAAGCAATTTTACATCTCTTTGCTTTTTACGCGGATCAAATCAATATAACTCTATGATGCAGGAAAAGTAAAATTGTACAGCTTTCCATTACCACACTACATCGTTAACGTTCAATTTTTTGAATGACTAACAAATAAGAATGTGTTGACAAATTTGTAATTAAACATTTTTTCGAACGGTCTCAGTTTTTTCTCAAAGGTACCAAATTCCGAAGAATCCGAAATTCCAAAAATGTTTACGGAAGGTACAAACCAGTGGTGTCGCCTTGCGGGAATGCGGGACACTACTAACCATGCAGTCCACAGTACCAGAGTGGCCAGTGGCAGAGTTGCGTTTAGTTGGTACTTTATAAGTAGGTATACACACTCGATCGCTTCTCTTCGCATACATCGCACCGCAGAATCGCAGATTGTACGTATAGCTAGATTGTTATAGTTGTTATGTGTTATATAGCTGTTATATAGTACAGTGGCGGTGACGGGGGCGCGCGCGCGTGCTGTACGCGTTCTCTGCTCTCTCGTCTCCGTTTTCCTTTTCATCTCTTATTAAGTATATACCCCCGATTGTCCATAACATTGTGAAAATACTATACTATATACGCTCCCTCTCGACACAGCGTATATATACTTTAGCGGTATCACTCGCCATGTATAGTTTCGATGGGTAATCCATATCTCTGCGTCCAGTGCCAAAATTAATTTGAATCCTGTGGAAAACTCTCTTTTGGACAGTTTTGGAGCACAGTGTCTTTCTTGTTTACACACAAGGCAGTAAAAATTATGAGCTCCTCCGATACATATGGAGTTCACAACAAGTTGTGCGGCTGCTGCACGTGCAGTGCCTGATGCATCAAAGAAGCTGGTGCAGGATACAGAAGATTAATCATCGGAAAAGTCGGAGATATGGCGTTGGCAGGCTGCAGCAGGGGAAGGAGCATCAGGAACTGCTGTTTGGTTGATATCAGGGTGTAACACACACACACTACAGTAAACAGTGACACCCGCGCGCGCGCGTGCATTTGTTTGTACATCATGTTGTTGTTTGCATCGTTAGTTTGTTGTTGTCGCACATTATTTATAATGCAGTGCTAGTGCTCCCGAGAGATAAACAGAGAGAGTGAGAGAGAGAGAACGGAGTTTCGGAGTCTGGCTCTGTAGCAGAGGATGTGGCAGGAGGTGGACGGGCACGGCAGCGGCGGCGGTGGCTCGGCCCTTGCCTCGACCACGACTCTCATCTCCTCGACGCATCACGTCGACCAGTTCACCGGTAATGGTAGGTGTTTTTGTCAATTTATTTTTGCACATCTCGACCCAGCATCCGCCTAAGTACTTCCTACACTTCGATGGTTCGGTTATTTTTTCGTTTGAAAACAAAAAGCATTGGCATTCGGTTGGGATGTACAGTGCGTTTGCAACGCGGAATCTCAGCATCAGCAGAGCGTGTATACTATTAACAGTTGGAGTAGGTACAGAGAGAGAGAGAGAGAGAGAGATACTTGAGATCTTGTATGTGTGTACGGGATTATTTATTTGTTCAGATAAAATGAAGAGAGAAAGAGAAGCTGCACGTGTGCGCATGCGCGTCAGTGGTCTGTTGTTGGTCCCGCAATCTTGCATGCCTTATTATTGTAAGAGTATTATATCTTGTAACAATGCCAGGGCATGCCATTCATGTAATAAACTGTAGACGTAAAAATTATGAATTATAAAATTCATGCGTGGCTTTCTGTGTGTTGTTGTAAACAATGCAGCACCACAGCTAGTCGTCGTCGTCGTCGTCGTGATGCACAGAGCAATAATAGATAAAATTATGACATGTGTTCGATGGTAAAAAGGCCCTCTGGCCTGATGTACGTGGGTGCTGCAACATCATTCATGCACCTCGACGTAGTATTATAATGTACGAGTGTCAGACTCCGTCGTCTCTCGAGTAAACAAAAACTACATGCAGAGCAGAGAGCCACAATCCATAATACTCGTACTCACTTTTTCTCTTACTTCTCGGCTCGTTCCTTCTCGCTTCCACGGCGTGCAAAAGTACTTACTTCTTCTCGTTTTGCTCTTGCTGCATTACTCTTGTCGACTCTTGTCGTACGTATACTTTCAGTGTATAGGTATATTATATTGTATACGAACATAAACTTATACATAAAGTCCAAGCGCACGCACGCCTCTTTCTCTTCGTCCCCCTCCGCGTGGTACTTACTTAGCTATTGAAAAAAAAAAAAATTCTGCCTGCCGCCTTTCTTTTGTTTACCCCAACACTCTGTGATGTTTATACGTATATGTATCTATACAGTACAGTGTACGCCCGTGAATCGGAGCACAATCACAATCCGCTCCAAAATAGTGTTCCTGTACCTTTTTGAGATTTTTTTTCCTCGATCTTGTTTGTTTTTGTTTTTCAATCTTCCCGCGCAGGGATCATTCTGCTGCACAATGACGTAAACAAAGTAAAGCAGACCGTTTTTTATATCACTCATTTTTAGTACTAAAACTCATAAGGACCCTGAATACTAAATTTTTCACTCAAACTGCGAGAAGAAAAAAAAACCGCTGCAATGATGACTGTGAAAACATGTGTTTCTCATTACAGGAATGAATTAACGAAGAGCAAATACAAATGTATGGATTATACACTGCAACGAAAAGACAGTTACTCTGCAATAACTAGAAAACTATATGCAACTTACTCAAGATAATTTAATCAAAAGAATCGTAAATATAAGTTACTCAAAATTATAAAAATATTGTTGAACGTACAGCTCTTGGTATAGCAACAGAGTAATAAAATGTAAAATACAAGAAACAATGTAAAACCGATAAAATATAAAACCTTCGCTCAAAAAAGAAAAAAGAAAAAACAAAGAGAACAAAACGATCCATAACAATTCCAGCTGTCGTACGGAGCACATATCGACCCGAATTATGAGCAGAGCCTTCTTCTTCCCTGCCTCGTTTATATCTCTCGTTCCGGAATAATTTTCCCCGGAAGCGGGAGAACGCCGGATAGAAGAAAAGCCTCGGTGCTTATCATTTGATCGCCGGGCGGGCCTTCCTCCTCCGACAGCCAGACATTCTTTAGTTTTTTTTTTCTTTTCGCCCCGCATTGTTAAATCACCACACGAGTACAATGCCCGCGATTTTTCATTCGGAGCAGGTGGAGAAAGCGTGCCTCGCGATGATGGTCGGTATGTGTGTGGTTGACGAGATGCTGTGGTCGCGCGCCTTCGACTGATCCGTATACGTAACGTGGGGGAACGAAAACTCTGGTGGCCGGGCCTTCGCGTAATATTATAAAAAGAAACCCAAAGTGCGGATTTATTTTTTCGCATTCAGTATACCACACGGTTCACCTCGTGGTTCACTAAGCGCTGTTTGTGTGACGAGTGGAATCGCTGGAGTTTTGGAAAATACTCGACACGCAATATATTCCGCGTTGTTATTGTTCTGTGTGATTTAAATATTGGGTAATATGTAACGGAGAATCGGACGAAAGTAGAAAGTGAGCGAATCGAAATGAATTAATTAATGGAAATTGATTGATTTTTAAGTAAAATTCATGCATAGGAAGGATATAATTATAAAAGGTAAAGGATATGTAAATATATTTACAGGAAATCAATAATATTATATTCCGTTGCAATAATTATGGGTCAAGGTTGGAAAATCTGTAACTACATAATGATGATGATGATGATGATGATGATGATGATGATGATGATCATAATAATAATAATAATAATAATAATAATAATAATAATACTAATAGTGACAATCCAAACGAGTATATTTCATTATATTTTACACCGTGCAATGCGTATTTTACACACCACTAATTTGACTACAATACATCCCCCCTGGGTAGTACTATCACGTGCAATCGTGAGGTGCATGTACACTTTTAATTGGCGGCAATCGTACTACACTGCAGCCCACGTATACTTATGTACGTACACGCTCACTTTGACAAGCCAGACAGACAGACAGCTGGAGCCGAAGAACAAGCCCGACGGCGAGTGTGTATGCTCTGAGAGAGGAGCCGGTGGCGGAGGGGGGGGGGGGGGGGGGGGGGGGGGCTCTCTCGCGTGTAATTATTGCTCCCCTTATAGTTTCGTTACCGCCTCGATGATGCCGATCGTCATTCTTTGAAAATGCACGCGTCCTCTTGCTGGTGAACAACAATAAAAAGGAAAAATTCGTGTCTTATCGGGTTGACTCATCGTGCCTGTACCACCAACAACACCAGGCGTGGGAGTGCGCAGCGTGAGATCACGATGATGATGATGAAGATGTTTTTCTGGGTAAATTAGATTTCGTTGAGTCACTAAATTTCTGAGGGAAAATTTTTTGCTCTTAATCTGATAGAAATTATCATTGTGTTATACGTATCTATACGTGGTGAAGATAAGGAGATTTGTTCGAGTGTTTCGATGAAGTGTGAATCGATAATTTTACAGCAATCGAAATGCTTGATAACAAATACTTTTATCACTGTGTGAATCACCGATTGCTATCGAGATTCGACTCCCGTTTTCTTAATTTTGAAAAGTTAAATACCCCACCAAAAAAAAAATCGTTGAAAACGATGTTAAAAAAATTTTTCAACTTTCTGTTAAATCTGTAAAAAAAATAGTAAATCCGCACGAATAATAAAATTATGATCACAGTCAACGCATAAAAATTTTATTCTGGAGGAATATGGACATTCTTTTTCTTTTTAGAGCAAATCTCGACTTTGCTACACATTCAACGACGACGCTCCATTGCGTCACCGATATACTTACATGCGTTTTTTTAGTCACTTTTCTAGTGTACTCATTAAACGCCTCACGTAAATGCATACAATACGTCTCTGAAACAGGCTACCAATATAATTATTTGCTGGAAAAACAACCAACCAAAGCTTAATTAAACCGCGGTTGGAATGTATAATAAATTTTAACGTAAAATACTCGATTGGCTATTTGCATGGAAAAAAAAACCATTTATTATATTTGGTCCATCGGGTAGATTTGAGGGTTGATTATCAAAAAGTATTGGATACGTATTTTTGATTTTTTTACATAATCAAAAACTGACGGAGATAGAGCGAGTTAAATTTACGCATGGAATCACAATATCGTAGAAAATCTTTGGCGTGCTCTATTGCCGTCAGTTTTTGTTTAAGGTAAAAAGAAAAATTCGTGTCGATTGTTCCTTTGTAATCTACCTGACGGACCGAAAAAAATTTTTCATGCAAATATCTAATTGACGCGAAAAAATAAAATTTAGTTATCGATCAATAGACGTAAAATTCGATATCTAAACTATTAGAATTAATAAATAGAAATTCATTACCCAAATTAATTAATCCGTTGTAACTAAACGAATAATCGGTATGATTACGAACTGTTTGATTGAAACAACTATTTAAGTATATGTTTGATCATAATTTTTAAATCTAACTATTACTTTGCGAAAATTTTTTTTTTTATTCTACAGAGAAAAAAGTGATGGGTCCCGTGATGAAGCCTCTTTATTCGTTTTGTGATTGGCTGAGACAGATCAAGCGCGGGTAAATTTGAAATCGAGATTATGAAAAATTGAATAAAAAGTAATAATGAAAAAAAAAATTAAAACTTTATGTTTTGATTGGATAATCATTTGATTTTTCTTAAAAAATCGTGGAAATTAATATGATTTAATGGCGGGGGTTGGCGCGCGGAGCGCGCAGGGGGCGGAGCCCACTAGTGTTTATAAAAAATTGATGCGACCAAAATGATATTAATGATAAGACAGCATCCTAAAATGTTTTATATTCATGCTTCTTTTATAAAATTTTCTTGGAAACAAAACGGTATACTAATTATAAATTATTTAAATGGCTCAGCTCGAATACCATGGGTTTATTTCAATTCAATTAGATTCCGTGCAAAGATATCAATTAATTGCTCAAGTTTGTGCTATGATATGGCCCATTCAAAAGATAGGTTATGTTTGATCTGGTCTTCATTCATAGAATCAATCCACGAAATTGGTCGTATTTTCATTAATTAAAATAAATAACAATCATTAAGCTTTTTTGGCAGAATACACAAGAATAAATAGTAAATGGTACTAAAATAATTTTTGTTTACGACCATAATTTTTGTACAGGTATCTTGCTTTTATATTTCGCGAATGAGGGGGGGATAATCACTCGCCACGAGCCCCGCAACAGCTCCCCAACGATCGATCCACGAGAGATCCTTCCTTCTTGCTCGCGTGCGTGCCGTATCGGAATAAAAATGAGCGAGGGGGGGAAAATATCGTCCTGCAAACCTTATCTTCAGAGGAGGAAGAAGGTACCATATACGCGTGTATATATATCCATTACACGCACGTATTACGTATACTATACCGTCGTCGTCGTCGTCCACCGACGCTGGAATTATATTACGTAAGTCCTAAGTATTGCGTACACACGCATAAGTGCCTGCGTTCATTGAGTATACACAGTTACACACCCTTACCGCGTCTGTGTAATATATGTATGTGCTGAGAAAAAGGAGTAGGTATAATATGGTATAAGAGTACGCATGAGGAGCAAGCAAGAGAGAAAGGGCTATACGGGGTGCATATGTGTGTACTTACTTACGCGCGTGCGAAAACGCGGGCTCGCGCTTACGGTACCGGCATTACCATGGCAGTTTTATTCGCGAGTGAGTCTCATTCTCCTCTCGTATAATGACTATATGCCGCGCTTGGTGCTTTTCCCTGTTTGCATATTTATACATATATTTTTTTATCGTTTTTATCTCTCATACGCACGACTGCGCGTGTGTATGTGCATATTAGGAATGTCGAAAATGTAAGGAGGCTGTGTTTTTTTGTGACAGTAGGATGAGCGGGATCTAAAGCGATTTGGATTTGATATTTTTTTATTTAAATTTTTTGTATCCATTAGAGTAGATGGGTTTTAGAAGATCTCGATCTAATCGTACGTTTTTCGAAACTTCATCTATTCTTTTAATATTTTAAAAGTTGTTATGCAGTAAGAACGTGCTTTGCTTTATGAAAAGAACAAACTGATATCTTTCAAAAATATACGGTGATTTTCGAAACTTCATTCGTCCTTTATAATTTTAGAAATTATTGAACTGGGAAAATCAGGTTTTATTTAAGTAATAATGAAACTTACATTTCTATATGGACCTATCACGTTCGACTTTTTTTACGTTACCCAAGCGATTGATTTATTGCGAAGAACGTGATCACCGCTCCAGCGCACAAAGTATCTCAAGGATCATTCAATCAAGGGAATCTGCAGTCACTGCGCCGTGTACACTATTGATCCTTGAAAAATAAATTTTCATATTTGTGTGTCATCTAATGGATGGCATTGTTCGGTAAGGTTTTCACTCGTATACATAACACCTGTTGTTTGCTCGACAAAAGCCAATTTTTGCCTGTACTTAGTTCACCTAGCGCTGCGCTCGGCGCTGCGTAACAGTAGATCCAGAATAGTATTGAGGTAACCAGGGGAGACAAATGCAATTACATTACAAACTGGTCCTCACAATGGAAAGCTGAGAAAAATAATGTGTTGTTATTTTTAAAGGAATAGAAGTGGAGTTCTTGAATGTTGCATGGTGTTGTTAAATCAATTCAATTTATTGGTGCAAATGTTTACAAAAACATAACCCAGTTTATGCATGTTAAGGACGTTTATGCCAAAATAACTTTATTTACGATTGTCTTCAAATTTTGAAGATAAGTTCTTCGGGTATCAATGTATGTTATATTTAAATTTCAGTAATCCCAGCCGTACCGTTTTTAAAGTATAAAGCTTCAAAGTTGACTCTTTTAACACGTGAATCCAACCCCTGAGTTCCCAACGAGTAAGGTTTTAATCGATTTAAAAAAAATGGTTTTTACAATCATTATAAAAAACGAGTACAAGATGAGAAATGTAACTATGATTCATCTCCTAAAAGATTAGAAATATTGCCCGTGCCGTTTTAAAGATATC